>JARQZK010002177.1:457500-560000 GCA_030704885.1 Cynegetis impunctata | reverse complement strand
ATTGGTTGACTCCTCCAGAGGAGGAAATATATCTTGATTACACAATAGAAAGCGCAATTTTAGGACAATAGGGTTGAAACATTGTAGGTAGGTAGTTTCGTATGATATCTTGGATGGTACTCATTCTGATATGAATTGGTTGGGGGGGTTGAACCCCGGAGGAGGAAGTAAATCTTCTTTACATGACAGAAGGAGCAATTTTGTAGCAATAGGGTTGAAAGTTTGTAAGTAAGTAGTTTCGTATGATATCTTGATACGAATTAGTTTGGCGTTGAACTCCTAGGGAGGAGATGAATCTTGTTTACATGATAGTGGTCGCAGTTTTATTTTTTCTATTTGACAAAAATTCATAATTATCGAAAACAAATTTTTAAACGAGATACGTTAGGAAAACTTGCTTCTCTAATTCAGCTGGCTGCCATAGAATTCTTTTATTTTCAATTTCGTAAACAAATATATTTTTATAAAATGTTCTGCGTTTTAAAATGCAAAATTCAACAATCAGATGTTGAATTAAAGAAAATTATTCTTGTTCTAGAATAAAGTAGTTACTTTCATTTTTGACTCTACCGACAATTTTTATTGAGAAAAGATATGAAGGATTAATAATAATTCTCAATTGTTCAATATTACTTACTCAAAATAAAAAATTTTCAATATTTTCTCTGCGATAAATTTGAAAGTTCCAAATTGAACATTAATGCAAAACATTCAATAATTTATACAACCTTCATTGAGAAATTTAAGTAATATTGACCACTTGACCACTAATTCGGAATATTTTAGCGTAGCGTTCAACAAATTATAGATTGAATAACTTATCATGTGATAAATACTAATGAAAAGTATTTATTCTCAATTCACAAATACTTCCACATTTCTCTGTTCATACATGCAAGTTGAATATAATAACAAATTGTTTTTGATGCATTGTACTTCGAACCGCGTCTGTGATTGCTCTCTAAATATTCATTATCTTGAAATGCTTTCAAAATTATATTTTCCGCTTCTGGTAACCCCACAAAAAAATCAGCAGGAACTGCGGAGGCCAAGTAATTTCCGAATATCGGTTAAAAACTTTTCCATTGAACATATTTTCGATGTATTCACGTATATCTAACCTGTTTAGGCATAGGGTACCATACTGTTAAAGCCATACATGCTGACGATCAATTAGGGAAACTTGGTCAATGAAATCATTCATTTTATCCTTCAAAATTCACAAATAATGATCCGCATTCAAAGTTCCTGTAAAACAGAAATGTCGAATTATTTGATATTCATAAATTCCGCACCAAATGTGTGTTTTGAATGAATCATGGTCCCGAGATTTCGATGTAAAATTCGAATTCATAACACTCCGCCAACGGCAATTTTGGCTAGAAACTGTCCCATCTATTGAGAATGTTGATTCACCAAAAAAAATAATACATCTTGATATGATTCCACATCTTCTAAATACTGCTGAATGTCACAACAGAATTGAAATTGTTCTTCATAATCTCTCAATCTTAACGTATACAGGAATTGAGGTTCGTAAGGATTAAAATGGCTTATCTGTAAAATCTTTGGAGCTGTATATTTTTGTGATATTTGTCATTACAATGTACTTTATCGCAGAGAATATTTAGAATGTTGAATCGTTGAGAGCATGCCTTCAAATACAATTTCATTTAAGTGTACTTCGCTGAATTTATTATGCACGACTTCTTAAGTCCTGAATTTATTGAATATTTTTCTTGCTCTTGTATGAACAATATTTTCAGTTAGACGTTTGAAATATTTTTACAGCTTCTCAAAATGTTTTACACTTATTGCCCACTATCAACACAATAACAATTTTCTCTTCCATACCTAATATTGCTTCCATTTTCGTAACCAAATACTTTCAAAATTGAAATTTTGCGACAATATAAAAACTTTACCAAGGTATAACTTTTCATCGTTCTTTGACAACTGCTTCCTAGATTAGTTATAAAACTTCACAACAATATCAAAATATCGATAGGGTATTATTTCGTGGCGTTCAATGACAAGTGCGTTTTTGATTAATTATGCATTAATATGCAATCTTATTTTTTTTTATTGTAAACGAATAGTCTTGGACATTTGAAAATAATTTTCAATTCTTAAAATTTTCTCTTTATAAAAATTCACGATACTGTCTAGGATATATATATATATATATATATATATATATATATATATATATATATATATATATATATATATATATATATATATATATATATATATATATATATATATATTAATATATATATAATACAGGTATTCACAATGGTGTTATGCGTGAAATAGAACTTGCAATTGGTCGATCTATGCAATGGTTCATTTGCATTTTACATACAAACGAATTACCTTTGCGCCATTTATTAAAGCATTTGGATGGAGAAACTGTCGGACCACGTGAGTTTTCAGGAACTATTGGTAAGTAACTACAAAACTGCGAGAATCTTCCTGTAGTTACATTTCAAGCATTACCATCTGTTTTACCAAAATATAACCAAAAGGATATCGACCAACTAAGCACCGACCAAAAATATCTGTATGAAGTTAGTAATTCCATAACAAATGGTAAAATCTCTAGTCACTTAGCAAGAAGACAGCCAGGAAAAATTTCACCTGCTAGATGGCTTACGACTGCCAACAGAATTCTTCGACTTTACGTGGAAAAAGCTTGTGCGTCAGAAAATCTAAAATGTCTAGTATGCTATATACAAAACGTATAATTAAGCTGCACTGTGGTTCGAGATTAGAGCAATACCTTTGTGTTCTGATGGATCGATACATTTATTCAATTTAATACAAAAACCAGGTATTTGGCACCTGAACTGCAAAAAATAGTGGACAGAATAATACAAATTAATGGATATTTTGCGCATCCTGAAAATGTTCTGATAGCAATGCTTTGCGATGAACGACGGCATATCAGAGAATTGGGTTTGCGGCGAATCTTGAAGACCAGAAACTTCCATGTTTTAAGAAAATTTAAAGTCCCCGAAATCAACTTTACAGCTACGGATTATACCGAAATAATTAATTGGCAACAATTCCCGATAAGTGAACCTCCAATGACAAGAAAAATTATAACAGAGGATCTGACACAGATGATCAAAGATATTCCTGAAGAAGTAGAAATACTACGTTATCCCTGTCACTCTCAAGCTATAGAACGCTGCGTTGAACTGGTAACAGAGGCATCGTCAAAAGTATGTGGGCCTGAAGCAAGAGATGGGTTTATAAGGGCCCAAATAGTTTCTCGACAAGCATTGCCTAAATTCGATACAAAAAAAGAGTTTTTAGGTAATCTCAATAATTAACATTTATGAATATTTCAAGGGTAAATGGGCGTTTCGAACTCGAATTGCAGCCACCGCCTCGTGGGGAGTTCTCGGTTGTTATTTACTGAAAACAAGCTAAGAGCTGCAAAAAATCACCCTATCTCAATTTTTAGTTCGCTTTATGCACCGAAAGAACTTGTCCTATAAAACTCATTTTTTGCAAGCTACTTATACTACAGATGAGACCACTTTTCCGCATACAGGCGAAACAATTTTGAACAAAAAAATTTTTTCCTTCATGTTCACTCCACCCTAGTATACACATCTATTTATACCAATGATACATACAAACTTTTATGTCATACTAGTTAGTAATTGCAATCCAATCTCAATACAAATCAGTATTTTGAAAAATCCGGTTTGAATTAATAACATTGCATAGTAGGCACTACAGTATATAGGCTAGGCCGGTTCTAGCGCACTTTGGCTCATTTTTACATGTAAATTCCCATGAGGAAATCTAAGGTCGAAAGTTCCCTTTGCACATGCGCACTGAGTCGGATTTTCCTTATGGAAATTTTCATGTAAAATGAGCAAAAGTGGGGTTGAATCAGCCTAGCCTGTTCTAGGGTCAATGACCTCTCTGATTTATGTATGGTCTAATGACCATTATTCATATTATACTATGCAAATGGAATATATACAGATCAATCTCTTGGAGGTAGGTAGCCGGGGATAGATACAAGGATGAAAATATAACTATTTATTAAATTGTTACATAATAATTTTATTAATTGTATAATAATTATAGGTTATGATCAATCAGTATCCATTAATACATCTTCATCATGAGGAATGGTCGAAGGCACCTTATAATGGCCCCAAGGAAGCGTCTCATCTGTTCCAGGTATTAAATATCTTTTATCGTCTTCAGGGCTGGGTGCAATTTTCTGCTGTGTGATGGAATATACCTTACGCTTATCGGCTCTAATCAAGTTTTGGGTTATGGTAACCTCCTTCCATGTATCAAGACATTTCTCATAATCTTCAAAAGTAATCTTCGTTCTCACAACTGACGATTTGACTCCTTTTGCTTTCTTCATAACGCCTGCATTTTTAATAATATCATCTATCTCATTATCATCGTATCCTTCATCAGCCCATTGCGTCTTTTCTTTTTCTATATTTTCACGAGTCTTTAATACTTTCGTAGTGTATAATTCTGAACGAAGTCCTACAAAATTTGTCAAAGGAGTTCCATTGTTCTCATCTTTCATCATACCCAATACTTTCATATTCACTTGAGGAATTCCATAAGTATTATCAGATAGATAATTTGACGTGTCAAAACGGGCATGACAATCACGTTTTATAACCTCATATGGATCTTTATGAAGCTCGTAGATTAAACTGTCAGTGTCCGTATAGATGGCGCTGCAGTCGCCCCCAAACTCGTTTTTCATATAATCATAATGAAAAGCATAAATGGTTGTTTTGGCCAAGTCGAGTATTGCCTGTCCAACATATATAGGTTTATATAAGGAGACTTCCATTTTTCTCAATTCAATAACTACAAGTTTTTCGTTGAATATCGTACAGTTCTTGAATTCAGGTTTAGCAATATATGCCTCGGAACCATACCGTCCAGACCATTTAGTTAGAAGGCACACGTTGACACGTTTACGTATATTCTCCATAGTTTTACCGAAAACAGCATTATTAATAAGTTTGAATAAATTTTTCTCAAACATGTTCTTCGCATTCTTTCGAAGTTCAGTGTTCAAATCGATATAACTTTTAAGCCAAGGTGCTTGCTTGAACTTTAGTGATTTATGAATTTTTTTAAGTACCAAACCATGTTTAATCGCCTGCTTCAATGCTTGATAATGAATAATATATTTTTTTTATGATGTAGTGTGGCCATCAATTTTGAAGGTTCCTTTCCAGTCTCGAGGTTTACCAGTCTTTGGATTAATATGTTCAGAACAAAATGGAATATCTTTATGGAGATCGTGTAATTCTTGAGGATACTCAAGATCCACCTCTAGCATATATTCTGCATCTGCGTCATCCGGAATGGAGGTGACATCAATATCGGTATTTTCACACCATTCGAACCCTCTGTATGGGAGATATTGACTCATGGCCCAACCATATTGATTATTTATATCAAAGAACATCAAATACTTTGAACTTTTCGTTGGATCATAATTGTTACAATAAACGTTGTTTGCAGTAGCTCTTCTAAGACTACAAACTTGACTGAGACCTCCACGTATGCCTCGTTCAACGAAGAGAAACATATCTGGATCTGTGAGAAAATCCAATTCTTGCTTCGCATATTTTAACATCGCATCCCAAATGAATCCAGGTAATGTGAAATAATGAGCAGGATCAAGCTTATAGGTTTCTAGACAGCTCGATCGAAATTGTTCGAATACATCTGTCAAAAGAAGAATATCAGTCTTCATGTATAGATCAACGTATTCGCCCAAGTTATTACAATTGAATTCATTCCAAACTCGTTGTGCCCTACGATACAATCTTTGAGAGCAGGATTTGTTATCGAGATTATTATAGAAAGCCTCAATAGATGGTAAACTTGTTTCACCAAATCTCGAAAATGCATCAAGGTAATCATATGGCATAACCTCCTTCTTTGTTAGTAGTTTGAAGCGATTCTCATCTAATTCAGAAAACTGTGATCTCAGAGTTGGATATTCAGTTAAGTATGTTGCTAGGTTATCTATTGAGGAGTTCATAAATCGAAATGAATCAATGAAGCGGAACTGAATTGATGTTTCATCAATGTGTTTAGTGAATGAAATATACTTTTCTTTAGTTATAGGTAGTAAATCAACTTTTCCTTGCATCCTTGTTGCAATATCCTCAATAATGAAATTAGCATCATATCCACAGAGGTTATGAAACACCACAGAGATCACACGGCTATCTTGATAGTTTATATTGCATGATTCATGAGCAGCACCTCTATAATTGTTTTCAGCAATCAAATGGTTATGTTCTCGCACTTTCTTATCATCCAGAGAGAAAGCATGATCACATATATGACACTCTATAGCACTTCTAAATTCAGATTCATCCTGAGGAGTCATATCAATATTATACGAATACCAAACGACAGTAGAGAGATCTTCCGCTAGCTGTTTCATTTCATCTGCAAACCACCGCATACAATACTCTCCACGATGAGATTTATATAAACTTAGAGAATCATCATAGAAACATTTTAGATAATATCCTACAGCTGCAGGTACATGATGTTGCAGCTTTTTAATATCATTGGTTGGTTTCAAAATGCTTTCCAAATCTGCGTAAATAATGAATGGTGCTTTTTCTTTATTCTTATGATTTTTAAATTTAAGAATATTTCGACCTTCTTGAGGCATCTTAATAGCAGTCTCATTCATCATAAGACAGACTTTCGTATGTTCCTTCAGCTTATCAAGAGACTGGTAATAGTGGAGACATCTGTCGCAAATATATTTCGTATGGTCTTCTTTACTCAACTGTTTTGATACCAGACGAGATAAATTTTTAATTAAAACATAATGGTATTTTATTTCCACCTCAGCATCATTTCCATTATCATTATTATTTTCAGAAAAATAGATTTCCTGAACCAATAGAAGATTTATATGTTTATCAACACAGTTTTCAGTCAAGTATAGTGGAAGAGTGATAAATATATTTGCTTTTTTCTTAAGGATGTAAACATTGATAGACACTTCGTTCTGTTTTTCAAATGACGGAATCTGCTTCATAGTCATAGGAAACTGAATTCCTTTCAGTTTAAGTACTTTCGAATAATGTGGGTACTTTGTTATTCTATCAGCATCCTTCTCAACAGGAAACAACGCAGTCATTACAGCCCAAGCAAAACAAGCGTTATCATTATTCTTCAAATTAATGCAGGCATGTTTTTTCTTTATTTCTTCTGGTAGTTCAATGTAAGATGATCCCAATAGAGGGGTGAATTTATTAATATTAACACCCAAATTAACAACTTGCTTCAAGGCCCATCCAGAGTCTCGCTCTAGAAACTCTTCAAACTTTCTCAGTAAAGGATCTTTAACGTTCTCATCAAACCAAGCGTTAAGATCAGTATCTCTGTATATAGGCTTATTAGATGTTGTAAAATATTTGAATTCACTCAATACACGACTACCGCTCACAATTTCAAACTCTCCACCAAACACTGCGTTAACCTTGACAGCTTCAGTTTGTTTCAAGTTATTGAGTAGTTTTCGTCTGAATATCGCACGACAATCGAAAGCTGTGGCTAAATCATCCCAGCGAACTCTGTCCCATGCTGTTTCTCGTCGAGTCGTTAGACCAGCTCCTTGCTTTTTCAAAATTTTCAACTGGCTACGCATACTCTTCACTTGCCCCATCTTCATTGTTAGATTCTGCCTTTCTCCAATAATCTTAATCGATTTTAATTTCTTGTTAATTCACCGAAGAGCTAATGAACACTCCTTAAGTCCATCATTAACCATTTTTTCATCATTGTTTATTTTCAGGAAACACAGCAGTGCCCGTATCCTATTCAACAGTGCAGCAATCATGTTGGTTGTTGTCTCATGAACGATCAGAAGAAACTGAATCAGAACTCTAGAATTCAACGATTCAATACAAATCAAGTCCACGGAATACTAAACATTACTACAAGATATCCACTGTGTAAAAAAAGAATATATACTAGAAACTTATATTTTCTATATTAATGTATGAACCGTTACTAGAAAATATACAATGATCACTGTATAAAAATAAATTTGAGGTGTAATAAATATTATATTTAGTTCCTGAACCTCAAGTAGACCCCTGAACAGGGTATGTGGTGTCGCACCGGAACTATGCCATCAGAGCACCAATTAGAGGTTAGGAACTAGATACAATATTCATAGATCTCAAATTTATATTAACTTTCCGTAATGAAATAATTTTTATTTAATTCTCTTGTTACCGAAATTTGGCCAATAGGACGCGTCTTCTATAGCCAGGACAAGACCTAGGCAACTATTTCCCCAGAACGTCGACATTGGTTATACCTACTCATTAACGATGACTGCCTACTTTGTACATAGGTCTTACAGACATCAAGAGCAAGTACTCTCTCCCTATAGGGATACGTCTGTCATGCCTTCGTGAAGGAAATAGTCGGTCGTCCCTTTTATACCAGATGACGCATCCATTCCGGATGACGCAGAGTCAGGATATATGCTAGAGGTGGATCTAGAGTATCCTCAAGAATTACACGATCTCCATAAAGATATTCCATTTTGTTCTGAACATATTAATCCAAAGACTGGTGAACCTCGTGAGACTGGAAAGGAACCTTCAAAATTGATGGCCACACTACATCATAAAAAAAAATATATTATTCATTATCAAGCATTGAAGCAGGCGATTAAACATGGTTTGGTACTTAAAAAAATTCATAAAGCACTAAAGTTCAAGCAAGCACCTTGGCTTAAAAGTTATATCGATTTGAAAAATGAACTTCGAAAGAATGCGAAGAACAAGTTTGAGAAAACTTTATTCAAACTTATGAATAATGCTATTTTCGGTAAAACTATGGAGAATATACGTAAACGTGTCAACGTGTGCCTTCTAACTAAATGGTCTGGACGGTATGGTTCCGAGGCATATATTGCTAAACCTGAATTCAAGAACTGTACGATATTCAACGAAAATCATGTTGCTATTGAATTGAGAAAAATGGAAGTCTTCTTAAATAAACCTATATATGTTGGACAGGCAATACTCGGCTTGGCCAAAACAACCGTTTATGCTTTTCATTATGATTATATGAAAAACGAGTTTGGGGGCGACTGCAGCGCCATCTATACGGACACTGACAGTTCAATCTACGAGCTTCATAAAGATCCATATGAGGTTATGAAAGTGATTGTCATGCCCGATTTGACACGCCAGATTATCTATCTGATAATACTTATGGAATTCCTCAAGTGAATATGAAAGTATTGGGTATGATGAAAGATGAGAACAATGGAACTCCTATGACAAATTTTGTGGGATTTCGTTCAAAATTATACACTACGAAAGTATTAAAGACTCGTGAAGATATAGTAAAAGAAAAGAAGCAATGGGCTGATGAAGGATACGATGATAATGAGATAGATGATATTATTAAAAATGCAGGCGTTATAAAGAAAGCAAAAGGAGTCAAATCGTCAGTTGTGAGAACGAAGATTACTTTTGAAGATTATGAGAAATGTCTTGATACATGGAAGGAGGTTACCATAACCCAAAACTTGATTAGAGCCGATAAGCATAAGGTATATTCCATCACACAGCAGAAAATTGCACTCAGCCCAGAAGACGATAATAGATATTTAATACCTGAAACAGATGAGACGCTTCCTAGGGTCCATTATAAGGTGCCTTCAACCATTCCTCATGATGAAGATGTATTAATGGATACTGATTGATCATAACCTATAATTATTATACAATTAATAAAATTATTATGTAACAATTTAATAAATAGTTATATTTTCATCCTTGTATCTATCCCCCGCTACCTACCTCCAAGAGATTGATCTGTATATATTCCATTTGCATAGTATAATATCAATAATGGTCATTAGACCATACATAAATCAGAGAGGTCAGAGAGGTCATTTACCCTAGAACAGGCTGGGCTGATTCAACCCCGTTTTTGCTCATTGTACATGAAAATTTCCATAAGGAAAATCCGACTCAGTGCGCATGTGCAAAGGGAACCATTCTCGGTACTTTCGACCTTAGATTTCCTTATGGGAATTTACATGTAAAAATGAGCCAAAGTGTGCTAGAACTGGCCTAGCCTATATACTCACTACGTTGCTAGGTGAATGTTGACAAACGTAAATGTCATAAAATCATAAAACATTATTTCTCTTTATGCCCACGCTGGCCATAAAGTGAACTTTATGCCCGCACGGGCATAAAATACGACATTAGATAGTTGGTAACTAAGCAATAAAAATACAATAATGAACTAGTATGACATAAATATATATATATATATATATATATATATATATATATATATATATATATATATATATATATATATATATATATATATAGATATATATATATATATATATATATATATTATATATATATAATATATATATATATATATATATATATATATATATTATATATATATATATATATATATATATATATATATATATATATATATATATATATATATATATATATATATATATATATATATATATATATATATATATATATATATATATATATATATATATATATATATATATATATATATAAATTTAATGTTCAATATTATATAATAATACACCTACTACATAATATCGAATTACCATAAATTTTGAATATTATATACAAAAAATGATTCAAATGCATCGATTTATACATCATGACTAGTGATGTTGGAATATGCTCCATAAAATATTTGCTTTCACTCATAGTCTATTCCAACTAAAAAATAAATGCAAGTCAATTTTCAGTGAAATTCATATAGATAGCTGTTATTTGTCGTTAGTTTCTGAATCAGAGTATTGAAAAACTAGTTACACTTTCTTACTTCAAATTTTTCATAAATTTTCCTGATTTTCCCATTATTTTGCATACATATTTCAGGATTGGCTTATCTTACTTTAGGACCGAAACTGAATATTTCAACAGATGAATATATTTTGAAAACTGGAGAAAACTTTACAGTTCTTTGTGAGGGAAACGGTTCGCTACAATGGATCTACGTAGAATACGAAGGCGAAGTAAGTATTATACGATTACCTAAAATTCATATTTTCTCATATGGTTAAACGATAATGAATAATCTGCTATTTCTTAATACAATATGGCTAATTAATTCTGAAAATTATTATTATCATAAATAAAGGCTGAATTTGACTGCACAGAAACTGAATATTGATATGGTGATTATTACTGAAGTTATTTGCTGGAAAGGTTCTGGAACTAGAATGTTTTCCAGTAAATAATTTACCTATCCACAGCATTGAAATCATATCTGAATCAAATATTATATTTTAAAATTCGTTATTTATTCCTAAACTGTAACAAGGTTGTATAAATTCAATTTTGTGTGATATCGCGATATAATGTTTTTACCAAAAATGTTTTTCAATTTGAAACAGCAATTTTGAGTTATACTGAAAAATTGTGCTACATTTATTTTTCCTTCAACCTTAAAGAAAATAGTAAGTTGTACAACGAGCATGGAATAACATGCATTTCCTACGAGTATGACGTTTGCAGCACGTGTCGCAGGTAAGTGGTACAAATCATACGAGTAGGAAATGGTCATTCCATGCGAGTTTTACCTACACTATACTTTTTCTACGAATGTTACTGTTACATAAAATTGGATAAGTAATATTTTTCCTTTTAAGATTTAAAAAAATGTCAATCTGACATTCCACAAAAAACACGCAGCGCCGGTTAACGCCACTTTTGTAAAAATACCCGTGCACAATGTAAACTTTGTAACTTTATAAAGAAATAAAAAACTAACTTTTCACAGGTTGAAATAAAAATCTATTGAGTCATAACATTGAATTCATCTCGTACTGTCGAGTAAACTTTGTAGTTCACTCACCACGGTGATAGAAGCACAATGAAAATAGGTATAAAACAATGCACTATGTCCCGCAATTACTTTCATTTTATACTGATTCATTATAAACGAATAAACCCTCAGTAACCGTAACTATAAACATTGTTATAACTCCCTTGGGAGTTATACTAAGCAGTTATAAATCTTTAACTTCCTCTAAAGTATTCACAAAAACAATCCGACAGTTGTCGAATTTACCACTAAAATTGTTACCCGAATTGCAAGGATTTTCTATTGAACGGTTGTCACTGTTTATGACTGTATTCAAACATGAAATTGATGTTTCCCTTCTTTCTTTCTTTTTTGAAACTTTTTTGTCTCATAGCCTTTACTTTTTCGTTTGAGAAACGCTTCCAGTTCGTGAAATTTACTTCCATCTGTATCATTATATATTCTCATCAGCATTGACCATTTAGTCCACAGCGAATTAGGACTATACAATTCAGACTACAAGAAAAATAAACCAATTCACATATTAGACTAGAAGAATGAATACATACCATCTTTTGAAAGTACGCCAACATTATAGATCCACTCGTATTTTTACTATCAATACGGTTAACTTTCAGCCAATGCAGGAATTTGTCATATTCCTTTTTACCCCGAGGCGAAGGTAAGGGGTTATAGTCTCACGACAAAATGCATGCACCTGGTCCGATTTTAAAAATTCCAACGGATGTCGATAAAACAAATATGATTTCATAAGAAAAGTGTTTTCAAAAATTTTTCCCTATGAAGAATAAAAAAATTATAGCGTGTTTTAGATAGGCATTACGACATGCACATGCGCCGAGGTCGATATGTACGAAGTCCTACAAAACATGCGTCGAAGTGTGCCACGGTAACCAAGCGACGTTGATAGCTTCAGCTTGATTCTGCGTCTGTCTGCTTCCCATCTCACCGTCGGATAACTAGATACTCCGGCAACGGTAAACGCCTCTGTTATCCATTCTAATGTAACGTGTTCACATTTTTGCTACATTTTCACGGATTTTATTCGTAATATCGACTTATTTAATTAATATAATACATCCAAAAAATATTGACGACATGCACATTCGCCGAGGGGTTTTATCATACCTAGTGTTACGCAGTAGGGTATCCGGATTTTTGTACTTAAGTTCCGACTTTGTCGGTAGTAGTACGGAACGAGCTTTTTCAGCCTTTTTCAACAAATCGCTTGAAATCTCAATTCTCTCCAAGCTTGCATTCATTTTCACGAATTGATAAATATGATGACAAATAACTTAAAACTTGTCAGTTGACATTTCCATGGCAACCATGCCTACTTAATTCTTAAACATAATTCGTTTTATTTTGAAAACCAAAACAATTTGGTTTTCATATTTCATTCAGTATGAAATAAAATTAATTATCTATTTTGTGAGTTATTGGATTTTAATAACCTCGGGCAACTTGACAATCTCTCTGGACTTACGTCTCTCGGGATTGAAATCTGTTGCTTTCTGTGATTATAAACCTCATAACTCCCTTGATAAATAAATAACTATTGAACATAGAATGATGGTTTTTATTGACATTCGTAGAAAAATATATATTCATGAAAAGGATTCTATGATAACAAAATTTGAAATAAGTTCATTCTGAGTTACCTCATATCATTATGATCTCTACTACTTATAAAAATAGAAAGAAATAGAAAGTCGTTCAATGTTCTCTCTCTCTCTCTCTCTGTAGCATTAAAATCAGGGGTGGGTTCTCGCTGTCTTTACAATCTGCCTCCACTTGTTGCTGTCCAGCATTAGTTCTTCTGCTCGCTCGATGTTCAGCGTCCTCAGATCCGCAGCAACATTATCTTTCCACCGCATCCTTGGTCTCCCCAGCGGCCTCTTTCCTTCCGGACATTCTTCCCATACCAACTTGACGACACGTTGATCTTGTTTCTTAACGTGGCCGGCCCATCTCAATCTTTCTGACTTTATTATTCTCACATCTGGTAGGTTGTAAAGTTCTTCCAATTCCCTGTTAGTTCTCATTCTGTATTGCTGTGTGATGTTGTCCTTGACCGGTCCGTATATACCTCTAGAATTCTTCGTTCTGCGATCTTCAATCGGTTCTCGTCATGTTTCACATGCATACGTCATTACAGGTCTTATAACTGAATGATAGGTTCTTATTTTCGTACGGCGAGATACATTTCTTGATTTCATTATTTTTTGTGAAGCAAACAGGCATAAATTGCCTGCTTGTATTCTGTTGTTGATCTCTTGTGTAATGTTGTTATCAGAGGTGATTGTTGCTCCCAAATATTTAAACTGCTCTACCCTTTCAAAATTGTGGTGGTCCATTGTAACGTTTTGTCCTATTCTGTCTCGCCGTTCTGTTCTTGTTGTTGTCATATATTTTGTTTCATCTTCGTTGATTCGAAGGCCAAATTCTCCTGCAGCAGATTCTAGCTTAATGAACTCTTCGTTGACCCTGATAGTTGTATTTCCCACTATATCTATATCATCCGCGAAAGCCAGTATAATGCGGGGGCCTTGGTTTCTAAAGAGGAGCGATTCTGTGTTTGCCCTTCGCACAGTACTCTCTAAAGTGATATTGAAGGGAAGTGGCGATAACGCATCTCCCTGCTTGATACCACTGTGGTGAGTAGATCAGTAGGTCAGTGTCTCGATTCGTTACTACATAGTAAACAAGAATGTTTAGTTATAGATATATTGTTGTAAACGGAACGTGCCTGGCCAAGGTCGCACATCAGCAGTTATTGTATAAACATTGCATATAAGACCCGATGGAAGATCGGAGAGATAAGAAAGTAAGAAGTAAGACTGAAATATAGACTCGTCACGCTGCCCGAGGGGTTAGCACTAAGCCTATATCCTATAATACTATACAATTAAATATAGAAAGTATAGTATGAACCTGTGTTTCATTTAACACCCAGGACCAGGCATTACATGGCGATCCTGCTAGTCGTATTGTTGTAATTAAAGAAAGTGAAAGTAGTGAACAAAAATGGGAAGAAGAAGAAGAAATGATCATCGCCCATAGAGGCTGGTTGCTTGCAGTTCCGGAGATGACGACCCAGGCCATCACGACGATCGTTGCAGGAGATTAAGGTAGGATCTACCCTTGTATAAATGACAGAGACGTACGAGATATGGACGTTAAATATGTGTGTAAACAGGGAGTGAGATTGACATTGTGTTTGTAAAAATGAAGAAGAAAAAAAAAAGAGACAATATTTTTTTTAGAAGAGACATTAAATTTTATTATTAGTTATTACATTAAGGAAGTTTCTACATTAAGTTTGAGTTAGATTATATATATATATATATAAATTATGACACTGACCGCTAATTATTACCTGATCTAATTATTTATTTTCATTTTATTAGGCCTATTATTAATTTTGTTATTAGATTTAATTTTATTGAACCCTATATTTATTATTGACCTAGTGAAACAGACACTATGAATAATTTTTTTTGAAGGAAAAAAGAGAGCAGTTAAATTTTGTCCTATTGTTATGAACAGTTTCGTTATTTTCCGGGAAAATTTTTTTTTTCCTCTCCCCGTTAAAGTTAAGTATGATATAGGATGACCGCCCTGTTTTTGTTATTTTAGCACTTAAGTTTATTATTATCAATGGTAATGTGGTTAGTAGTCTCCTCGTTCGTGCCAATAACCATAATTTAGGGTTAAATGGGAAAATTTTTTTTTGTTGTTTTTGCTGTAGAATAATTAGTACTATTCTTTTTTTGGGAGGCTATTCTTATTCAAGATTATGGAAATTTTTATATATAGTGTGCAATTAGAGAAATAAGTAATCGCTCGTTCTGTTTATGGATTGTGTGACATTGACATTATTATTATTATAACATTGCTATTTTATAACATGGGTAATCTGATGACACTGACCGACATTGACTGCACTATCGAGTTACTTTTGTTTTTATGAATAATTGGGTTCATTGAATGGATTTTAGAATCTTGCGATCTATTGTGTAACAAATTGAAGTGAAATAAGACTTATTTAATAAAAATTGGACCAAAACGACGCTTGAAAGTAGAGACATTGTTGAAACTAAATTAAACGAGTCAAATAAAATTTATGAAGAGTGCAATAAATATTTTAGATCTTTCGATACTAGGAGAAGTAGAGGCCATCTGAACCTTCAATTAGTTATAGATAAGAAAGCAAGAATCAACAATATTTTCCGAAGAATGTAATATATATATGTCAAATATTTCGAAGCTAGAAAACTTTTTTTTTATGATTATGAATATTTTGCATTTATGTATTATTGTAGTTAGATCTTACTGAGACCTACTTCGGAAATTTTTAATTTTTTGATTAATTGAATAATTTAAATCACGTAATCAAGTTTTATCGTAAATATTTGATTTGCTGATATTACGCATAAAAATTGTTATTTATAAAAGTCACAGAAATTCTTTGAAGAAATTGTAAACTGTTGCTCACGTGATGATACGCTAATAAGAAAATTAACTTTTACTCGATGAAGCTTGAATATTTGAAGTCGCCAGAAGGGACAAAAATATGAAAATTTAAAAATTGTTTTTTTTAATAAAGTTTAAACTTTGAGCCCATTATCAAATATAGGTACTGCTAAGACTGATTATAGTTTCCAAAATAGTGTGGTATAGATAATGTACAATTATTTAATGGTTAAAAGGAGAGAGCAATTTTATTAAGGAGAATGCGTATATGACGCTCAGGGGGGATGGATTATGCCCCCTGCTAATGAATTATGTTTTCATAAATAAAGAATTGATTTTTATTTATAATAATGAATTTTACTGTAATTACGAGATGGAATCGTTGGTAAAATGAGATGAAACATATATTTTTTTTATGCTATATATAGATAGCGACCACTTCTTAGTTAAGATGGATATGGTAATGAGGAATGAAGAAAAAGGTGGAGGAATAGTGTTGTACTAATGTTGCAACACTCTACAGAATCTAAATATTCGATCGGCATTTACGCGAGACGAAAAGTTGAGAATTTTAGAAGCTATCTGTAGAGAAGAATGGAATTAAAAGCTCTCAATTATTAGGAAGGCAAGGGAATATATAGATCAGTTTTAGGGACCTTAGTTATTAATTATTGTGGATATATATAAGTTATATATTGAGTTATGGTTGGTATTGTGGTTTACATATAGATGGGTTATATTAATTGATAAATTGAGATAAATGAAAGAGTCCACAAATTAAAGTAAAAAGGTTAATTTATATAGAGTACTATGGCTGAAATGAAATAATTATTAATATATCAAAAATATGGCGTATCATTACGAGAGTATAGGGACGTTAGACAGCGCGTATAGAGATTGTACGTAAAATGAATTGCTGTAACAATGGGCATTGTAATTATAACTACTTCCAGCACACCTCCAGGAAGGGATATGGTAATTAAACCATGCATAGGAAATTGAAAGGAAAATTTTAAATTATCATACATTTAAACGAGACAGAATTTTCTCGAGTAACCTCAATAAAATTCTTTTCAATTAGCCCGAGAGGTGTGGTGAGTAGATCAGTAGGTCAGTGTCTCGATTCGTTACTACATAGTAAACAAGAATGTTTAGTTATAGATATATTGTTGTAAACGGAACGTGCCTGGCCAAGGTCGCACATCAGCAGTTATTGTATAAACATTGCATATAAGACCCGATGGAAGATCGGAGAGATAAGAAAGTAAGAAGTAAGACTGAAATATAGACTCGTCACGCTGCCCGAGGGGTTAGCACTAAGCCTATATCCTATAATACTATACAATTAAATATAGAAAGTATAGTATGAACCTGTGTTTCATTTAACACCCAGGACCAGGCATTACACCACTGTTGATTGTGAAAAAGGTCGACAGTTTTCCTCCAAGTCTTACTGCACTTGTAGATCCCTCCACACAAGCTTTCGTAAGATTAATTGTTTTTTCTGACATAATGTTAATAGATTTTTTTATAATGATGTAAGACTATAAAATGATTTTTACATATTAAGTTAATTCTAATCATTTTTCTCCTTGAAACTGTGTATATTGATGAAACAGATATACATGTAACAATAAACTAATCTTTCAGTTTGATGGGCCAACTTGCAATTACTTATTTTCAGTTTTTTTGTCAGTTTAAATATAAGTTAATAATGATATTAATCTGTCGATTAAATATCTTCGGAATATGAATATAATGAATAATATCAATTATCAAACATTATACTTGCAAAATTTTATTCGATATCTTCCACACGAATGGAATGTTACATTCAAAGATGGCACTGATTTAAACTAGTTATAACATACTTCTCCTGAGGGTATCATAAATAAATTAGATCTTCTGAGAGAAAAATTTTTTTGAAAAAATGTAAATTTTTTTTATTTGAATATATATAATAACTAGAAAGACCACTGAACGTAAACGTAGCCTTTCCATTAAAATATAAATATACGTCAAGTAAAATATTTTATTAGACATTATTTTTCAAATCTTTTTATAAATCATGATTTTCTTAATAAATTATATGTAAAATATTTGCTATAATACTTCATTTTTCAGGGCGAATATGTAGGTTTTACTAAGATAGAGCCCTTTCCTTCCACTCCTCGAAATGAAGGATATACCTCTGCTCTCGAAATGCGCATAACCTGTATGACTTTTCCGTATATGGGAATCTACTATTGCTTGCAAGAAGAAAATAATAGCAGCGCATCCGTTGCGTTGTATTTATATGTACAAGGTAATTATATTTCAATTTTTGTTGAATTATTGCAACATATCTGAAACAGATAAAACTTAAAAATATACAAAAATCATAAGAATCGAATCATGAAAAACATACTTGTTGACAATGGTCAATTTCATACATTACATAAAGTGAACATGGAAAATTCTTTACTAATTTAAAAATTATCAAACAACTTTCCAATGGAGCTGGTTATAAGTATTCCACAGAGCAAAATCTGTATTCGCAATCAAACGGTGAATTATAGAAATTGCCAAGTCATCCCAAATCAAAATCTGCATACAGCTTTTTCGATCTTATTAGATCTCATCAGTGCAGCTCTTTTGACTCGGAGTGAATTAACAAATTTCTGATTGATCCCCAATACAAATCGTGGTCAGTAACACTGTCTGGATAACAACCCAGAGCGCCCTCCCAGCAAAACAACTGTATGCAGATTTTGAGTCAGGGTGACTTGACAATTTCTATAATTCACCGTTGGATTATGAATGTAAATTTTGCTTTGTGGAATACGTATAACCAGCTCCCTTGGAAAGTCGTTTGATCATTTTTAAATTATTAAAGAATTTTCCTTCTTCACTTTATGTAATGTATGAAATTGACTATGGTCAACAAGTATGTTTTTCATGATTTGATTGTTGTATTTTGCGTATTACGCTGCTAGGATCTTCGGAGCGCGCTCTTGTGAGTATATAAAGGTTTTATATCACTCTGTTAGTTTGTCTTGCAATCATATACACCACTGTTGTAGAGATGATATCTTCATATCAGGAGGTACGTGTTTGCGCGAAGAATTTCTGCATTTTTGATCTAAGCGGTGAACTGTTGGTTCCCAATATCTTTGGTGGAAGGGCGCTCTGGGTTGTTATCCAGACAGTGTTACTGACTACGATTTGTATTGGGGAACAATTAGAAATTTGTTTATTCACTACGAGTCAAATAAGCTGCACAGATGAGATCTAATAAGATCGAAACAGCTGTATGCAGATTTTGAGTTGGGGTGACTTGACAATTTCTATAATTCATCGTTTGATTATGAATGCAGATTTTGCTTTGTGGAATACGTATAACTCCCTTGGATAATTTTTGAATTATCAAAAAATTTTCCTTGTTCACTTTATGTAAAAAGTATACGTTCGTCTCTAATTTATTCTATATTTGTTTGTTTGAGTTTCAAAACTATTCGTTATCGAGTTGTTTTCTAAGTAGTTGTTACAAAATTTGATATTCGTCATTTGAATTTTTATTTTGAAAATCATGGGAAAGATGTATTTATATCAATAGAGTCCGGCAAAATATGGAATGAAATGAAAAAAAATGATCATTCATAGTACAATTCAACGCTTCAAAGTCAATTTTTCAAGAGAAGAAAATAACTGAATTTTTTTACCACCCTACATTGAAGTGACGCAGATTAGGCTGAAGTGTAGGAGGCCCCCCAGTATCACGAAACTCCAAACCAAATTTCGATATCATAGTATTTCTCCACTCAAATATATCGCTTTTAAGAGTCTTGATTTCCGAACAGATAGGTATAGGAAAATATCATGAAATTTTATTGAAATTTTGTTGGAGATTCTGAGAATAATATTATATACAAGCTGTTTCATTTGAAAAATCGAAGTTGCTACTACTCTCTAATAAAAGTGGCAACACCGAATTACCAAAAATATTTTAGTAGAGGGTGGAGAATGTCCGACTATATATATATATATATATAGATATATATATATATATATATATATATATATATATATATATATATATATATATATATATATATATATATATATATATATATATATATATATATATATATATATATATATATATATATATATATATATATATATATATATATATATATTATATATATATATATATATAATATATATATATATATATATATATATATATATATATATATATATATATATATATATATATATATATATATATATATATATATATATATATATATATATATATATATATATATATATATATATATATATATATATATATATATATATATATATATATATATATATATATATATATATATATATATATATATATATATATATATATATATATATATATATATATATATATATATATATATATATATATATATATAATATATATTTACTTTGGGGCTGAAGGAGGTTACGTCCTCACTCCTACAAGTTTCTTGACCAAAGCATTTCTTTCGTTAGCTTGCAATGGCGAGGCATTCTGTAGCCAAGCGAATAGGAGTTTACTCCTCCTCCCCACACAATCTACACCCGTCAGTTTCTGAAAAACCTATTCTCATCAGATGCTTCCAGAGATGACAGTGTCCTGTAAGGAAGCCAGTGAGGAGGTGTAGTTTATTCTTACTGAGATCCAGATATCCTCAAGATATTGCTATTTTAAATTTCCGGAAGTACTTGTTGGAGTGATCCATCCCTGGAAGATTTCGCCAGAGTGTTTCTCTTTCGTTTTCCTCCTTCTCTTATAGGTGTATTTTCCTATTCCACAGAAAGGTTCTGGGCCAGTAATTGGCGTTTGTGCTCCTTTTCTGGCGAGTAAATCAGCCTCTCCATTTCCCTTGATTCCCGAGTGACCGGGAACCCAGATTAAAGAGACCCTATCATTCTTACTGATGTCATTGAGTTTCCTTTGGCACTTCCATATCAACTTTGAATCGATTTCACGGGGCTCAGTGCTTTTATAGCCCGTTGACTATCAGAATGGATAGCTATGTTGCATTTCTGATAGTTTTTTTTTGGGTTTATATCTACACATCTATCGATTGCCAGTATTTCTGTTTGAAATACGCTCGAACAGGAGCCAAGCGACAGTGCGCTTTTGGTGCCTGCCCCATATACACCAGCACCAGCTCCTGTAGAGGTTATTGAACCATCTGTGTACCATTTTATGGTATTGTCTTTGAAACTTTGGGTGACGGATTCTCTTTCTCATACTTCCTTTTTACTTAGCATCGTAGTGAAATTCTTCTCAACGCTTACTTTCTCCACCATTACATCACTAGGGATGTTCACTGATGAGATGTAATTGGCCAGAGAGGACCAAGCTCTTTGACTTCTAATCCTCTCATCACCTGTGCCCTCCTTAGATATTCTCAGAATGGCCTCATGGGCTTACCTGTCGATCACTAGATGTAGAGGTGTGAGATCTGTAATGATCTCAAGTGCCCTAGTTGAGCATGTTCTCATAACTCCCGTGATACAGACACAGGCCAGCCGTTGCACTTTGTCGAGCATTTTCCTTATCTGACCTGCTTTGGCATGCCAGACTACTGCCCCATAATTAATTATTGATCTCATAATCATAACTTTCATCCGTCGAAGTATTTCAGGGTTAAAGCCCTAATTCTTACCAGATAGTCTTCTAAACGCCATCAGAGCCCTTGTTTTACTAGCAAGGATATCAATATGTTTGTTCCACAGGAGCTTGCTTTCCAGGGTTATTCCCAAATATTCAACTTCAGACTTCCGTTCTATGGTATCTTCATTTAATAGAAGAGATTTAATGTCCGGAAATTTTCTTTTTCAGGTGACATTTGTGAAGTGGTGTATTCTCCAGATTATCCATTCGAATGTAGCTATCCACTACTTTTTCTATCGTTTTAAGTAAAAAGGATGTCGGGCAGATGGGTCTAAAAGATCTACGGTCAGTCCCGTCTTCTTTCGCTATTTTTGGAATGAAGGTCACTCTTGCTCTTCTCCATTCTTTAGGTGTTTGACTCAATGCCAAGCTGCTTCTTGTTATCTTCAGCAGATGAAGAAGAATCTCTTCCACCTCTTTCTGCGGGAGTACCGGGAAAACCTCATCCACTCCTGGGGATTTATACGGCTGAAACGTGCTTATTGCCCATTCAAGCCTTTGCCTTGTAAATATTTTCCTAGCAATATCCCAGTCCTATTTTCAGGAGTTCTTGGTATGCTCCATTTCTGTTTCAATACTGCTTACGAGTTCACTACCTAGAAACAATTATCGTTCCTCTTCTTTTTCAGGGTGCGACCCGTCTGGCTTCCTGAGCGACATTGTGGGGTTGGTTCTCCTTCTTACCATGACTTTCTGTAGTCTGACTGCAGTGGAAGTGATATTTCTACAAAAAGCTTGAAAATTAAGCCTCTTGGCCTTCTTGATCTCCTTATTGTACTGCGTGAGTTTCTCAGTGTAATCCTGCCAGTTGCTGCCTCGTTTAACCCTGTTGAAGAGCCTCCATCCTGAGGTTCGACAGGTTCTCATTCCACCAAGGAACTCCCTTTCTTGATCGAGCATCAGTCAATGAACAACTGGAGTGAAAAGCCTCCATACTTGTCCCAGTTGTTTCTATCAGTTCTTGATTATCTATCAGATAAGATCTGTAAAAAATACCAATTCGTCTTTCTAGGATTTCGAATTGAGAAAGACGAGGTGTTATCTCTCTCTACCTTGAACTCGATTATCCTATGATCAGAGAGTGATGCTCCGTCTATCACACTACATGAAGTGACGTTTTTACTGGCAGCAACATTAGCAATCGGAACATCCAGGACCTCTTCTCTTGCACTCGTGACAAAGATGGGCGTTGTCCCCACATTTAGGGTCTCCAGATTGTTAGCTAAGAGATATTCAAATAAGCACTGTCCTCTGGTGTTTTTCTTCGTGCTTTCCCAAACAATATCTAAAAAACAAGATAAAAAAACAAGACTTTAATCTAAAATCATATTTTAATATCTCTTGACGTAGTCTCACTATACTCCAACATCCCAATAAATTTGGCAAGAAATGTTATAATACAGAAATGGACAGAAATTGGAAAATATATTGACATAGCACAAAATGAATTCCTACGGGTGATTAAACTAACACTGAAATCGACCTATTTTTCGTACGAAAAAAAATTATCTACAGAAATTGATGGTTGTGCAATGAGAGCCTCAATTTCAAGCCTTACTGCACAACTCGTACTTGGAAACCTGGATTTTCATATTTAATTTTTCTATCGATTTTAGGTGACAGTGTCTGCTTGGAACCTGCTAATAAGGTAAATGACATAGTATATAGTTTTAACAACGACCACCATAAACTACAGTTTACGGTGGAGATTAAAAGTGAAAGCAAAATAAATCTCCTGGACATGACCTTCTACCGGCAGAAAAAAAAACTGAACTCTACATCCTCTGTCACATAATGAATCTCTCATAATAGGCCTTGCAGATAGAGTCATAAAATTATCAGATGCCATACCGATACGAAGCAATAAAAAAGGCTAACAACGCACTAAAACTAAACACCTACTCAGAAAAATTGATAGAAAAAATATTTAAAAAACGCATAGGTATACTTATTTTACAGAACATAAAGTATATGTAAATAAAGAGAAAAAAATAAATAAATATCCACCACTACCATATATACCGAATCTAAAGTACTGAAAAATCGGCTAAACGGTCACAAATATGATAAAAGGAACAAAACCGCCGTAACAAACCATAGCAGCTCACTCCAGCACACTTTTGACTTTGACAACATAAAAATATAATCAGAGTACATCAAAAAAAAGGGAAATAATACACACCTCAAACAACACCAGGCAATATGAAATAGCGTTTCAGAGAAGCTTTTCTAAAAATTATAAGCCCGCGTATGTTTTCAAATGTTGCTAAAGGTTTTATAAAAATAAAACTGTTGTTTTTAGGGTCTGATACTTCACCTGTATTTATGAGTGGTTTTGTTGATCACCATACGACAAATGATAAGCAATTGAGTCTGATGGTCGCCATTTTGCAAACTTGATATAAAATATAGCTTGTTTCATTTCCATAATTTTTTTTTCCTTCATAATTTGAACTATTACATAACATTTAAGATATTGAAAAATAAACACATATACTATGATCTTGATGTTTATTTTTCAATCAATTCTGATTTCTCAAAACGCCATAGACGACTTGATAAATGATAAACTTCATAAAATCAGTTTGCAAGATGAAAAGTTGCATTTTATTTGAAAACGTGAAGAGATACCGAAGAATCTAAGTCGATACTACTTATAGTATCCAAAGAAAACACTGCCCTCAATACTTAAATTTTCTAAATATATCGAACAAAATAATCACATAAGTGGCACGGCCGTTGACTTGCTCACCTTTGTCAAACATCTTTGGACAGGCGTTATACAAATTCTTTGAAAATCAATAACAGTTGCCCTAGGTATCTCGAATACCTTCGATCGAGTATAGGTAAAAGACTATGCTAATTCAGTTGATTTTGATATCGCCAAAAACATTTCGTCATGAATCCTCAAGTATTGGAAAACCAAGAAAGTATTTGTTTTGAGAAGCTGCATTATTTCAACTTCAACCAGGCATGATCACGTGTCCAAAATTATCAATTCACATGCATAGTATTTTGTTATTAATTTCGTGCTCAAATCTTATTTACACCAAACCAGTTATTGATGCTTTATCAGGATCAAGTTTGTACAAATTTGAAATGATGCTCTAAAGCAAAGACCACCTATGCTCCATGCATTTACTTGATCCAATTCGAACACAAGCATTAGTTCTAATAGTGGACTCGTCATTAATTGCTGAACTTAACTCACTCCAACGCTTTATATATATGGTTGCTAACTATTATCCAAACATTATCTCGTCAGTTTTTGTAGCAAATGCTTCCATTATTGCACCAGTTTACTCATCATACAAGTTGAAACGCCAGAATATCTAAAACAATACGTTTGATAAGCAATGTCCAAATATAGGAGATGACGCTCTAGTTTCAAGAGTGTGGTAAGAACAAACATTTAGTCGTTTACCTTTAAATGGTATGGCGGGGTCCATTTATACTAATGTGAATTTGTACATTGTAAACAGGGCTATAGGAGGAGCTAGTGGACCGTCTGTGTATTCTTCGAAGTTATCGTAATATATGTGTTCTCAAGTGGTGCTCAGCCTAAGTTGGACCGTGCGGCTGTAATGTGCCTTTAGGGTCCAATTTGACCCTGCATACTAGTAGTGTAATTATTTTGGAATTTGCATGTGTACCAAAATGGCATCAACAAGCCAAGTAGAAAAACCCCTGTCGGCAGGTGAATTACAACAAATGACTAATGAGACTGATATTGACTTTTCTGATACTGAGAACAAGTTTTGTGATCGGAAAGCGAGTCGGATCGAGAAGACAGTGATAAAGAACTAGAAAATGCTGCGACAAGAACTAATGTGAGTGAGCAAAGTGAAGATTCGGTTGTGGAAAAGGATCAAATTATTTTATGGAAAAACTCGTCATGATTGGCTAAAAATGCTACTGTGGTCGGTCGCACACGTGTAACGAATTTAATTTCTCATTTACCTAGGTTGAGAGGAGAATCTTTCATGAAGCAACCTGCTGAGTCAATGTTCTATTAATGACTTTATGAAATGTTCTATTAATGACTATATATTGGAAAATCTACTCAATGAAACAAATACTCGTATTACAGATATGGCCGCCAATTATAATCTTCCAAATCTTTAGCCGGCGTCTTCAAATCCGATAACGAAGATTTTCAATCGCTACTCTCAACAGATGGAACTGATCGCAATATTTTTGGAGCGACAATGTCCTTGACATTGTTGCTCCAGAAATATTGCGAACTGCGCTTTTATTTTCTTCTTACGGCTCTGCGTTTCGATGATAAATCCACTAGAGAAGAAAAAATCAATAATGGTGACCCTTTGGCACCCATTTCTGAAGGTCATGGATTATTTATTGATAATTGTAAATCAAACTACAGTGGTACAGAATACGTGATAGTCAATGAAATAATCATTGCATTTCGTGGACGTTGTAAGTTTCGTATGTACCTTAAAAATGAACCAGACAAGTACGGATATGGATGGCAGTGCTTGTGTGATGCAAAAACGCAATATTTATCGAATACATTCATGTATATAGGGAGAAGCCATATCTACGACCGTACCAGAAAACTGAGTATACCTACTCTGAGACTAATTCAGCCATTTGCCCATACCAATTGAAATGTTACACGGGATAACACTTGCTTCATATGTGTCTGATAAAACTACAGCCGTTTCATTGATGTCCTCTACTAACACTACTGCATCATACTAACACTATAATGGAAAACAAGCCTGAGTTCATTTACTTTTATAATTATATGGTGGTGTTGATGGAATTTCATAGCAATATAGGGGAGAAAACTAATACAAGAACACTTGGAATGGAGAGAAAAAGTTACCATGGAATCTCTCATATACAAAATAGAAAATATTGATCAAAGAGAACCGATGACAGCTCAACAACCTGTTCAAAGAGGAAAAAGAAGATGTCCCTATGTCCTTATTCATAAAAGAAAGAATACGCGCAGTTTGTGTCATCACTATATTTGCAAATATCATGCAGGATACAAAATTAAATGATTTACATAATATCTTTTGGGTGAAAGTTATGGCTGTCAGTTTTTTGTGCAGTATTATTTTATTTTACACATTCCATAGCATTGTTTCATTGTATTGTAGTGATACGTTTTCAATACCACAAAATTTGTGAGATGAATATTTTTATTACAAAAATGGTTAATAATAACAATTTACACATTTATTTAAAGAAATAACGCATGACGCACGTTTCGGTGGAATTTCACCTTCTTCAGATGCTAATGGCAAACTAACTATGTTTCTCTGTTATACCGAAAACAAGAAATGAAGAGATGATAAATTGTGTAGAAGGGGTAAATAGAGCGGTGGTGACAAATAATCATTAGAATAGGAAAAATTAATTCTGAACTGCTAGTCACGTAGTTCGGTAATTTTGAAAAGATTGAGAAGGGGGCTTGAAGTATGATCGATTTGGTTATTCAATAGGAGACCGGAATGCTTGTACTCATTTATCTGTAGTGATTCTGAAAAATTTTGTTCAATTCCTTTACTTTCAGAATTCAATATTTTAAAATCGAAATTGAATTTGTGATTTTCTTGGATTAAATGGTTTGCATAATGTGAATCCGAATTTTGATTAACAAAGCTACGTTTGTGTTCCGAAATTCTAGTTTGGAAACTTCTGAAAGTTCTGCCAATGTAAAACTTATCACAATCACCCTTCTACACAATTTGCCATCTCTTTATTTCTTGTTTTCGATATAACAGAGAAACATAGTTAGTTTGTCATTAGCATCTAAAGACGGTGAAGTTCCACCGAAACGTGCGTCATGCGTTATTTCTTTAAATAAATGTAAAAATTTTCATAAGTAACCATTGTTTTGATATGTTTATTAATTTACACCATGTAGCGACCCAATCAATCCAAAATTTGAATAATTTTATTTAAAAATTTATAATTTTGTGAAGATGTTTTTTATTGTAATGTTATTCAATTTCTGTTAATTAAAGTTACTAAATCTGCTACACAGTGTTTCTTTAAATGAAAATATTGAAATAAGATTACTACAATAATTTTTATTCTCTGCATAGAGATTCATCTTTTTGGTGTCCAAATACAGCACAGGGTCTGAAATGATCCTGCCATACCATGAATGTCACAATTTTTTGCCATAATAGTTGAAGGTTTATTGAAACTATCTCGGGTCGATTGAGAAAAATATAAGCTCTTATTTCTCTTGAGAATAGCTTCTGCAAAATATTAATAAATTGCATTAATTTCATTATTATCGTAATCGCACTTCTCATTTTCAGAAACACTCACTTTTGTACTAGGTACTTCAAATGTGCAAGTTTGCAGTTCATTTTTCTCAGATGCGTATTTCCCTTATAGAATAATAATCAAATATTAGGTTGAACGCTAAATAGTTTACTTGTTTCAGATGAGATTCACCTCGCAGCAATGGATGTTATGTATGATCATTTCGAAGTAGTCAAACAAGGAGACCATGTTACGTTACCTTGCATTCCGAACACTCCTGACGTTGAAGTTACATTGTTAAAAGAAATGAAGAATCAAGTAAGTTTTTGATATTCTTTTTGAAGAGGTGGGTCTTATGCTCCCTTAGTCTCTGACCAAACTTCCTCCGCAATAAACATCTACAGGGTGAGCCAATTTCGAAGGGATTTGGGGGTTTAGGTTTCTTCTAGCATATATAGTGAAAAACAGATACATATGTCCTGGGCTCGATTTTCAAGACAAGTTTAAATATGAAAACCGTTTTTTGATACGTCTAGTCGTTTTCGTGCTACAGAGGGATTTTCAAAAGTTTGCATTTTCGAAAAGTCGCCATATCTTTTTTATTATCATAATTATCAATTACTCAGAGAAGCATTCTTTTTATTTTTTGAAGACTTATTTACTAGTGAAAACTAAAATGTCACATTACATTTAGTTTTTGAGATATTACACTAGCTTGATTTTTTTTCCTATGGAACATGCTATATTTTATTTTTTTTTGTTAAAATCTACATAAAATTTTCTCAAAATTGATGTACCACACGCAAAGTTTTGATTATCAGTTTGTTCAACATTTCACGTTTTTAAAAATTACCATAGTTGGCTGCGACTTCGAAATTGTGTGAAACACAAAAAAAAAATCATTCTCCTATGTCAAGTAAGTTATGCCTTCAAAACTGCTTGTAAAACTAAAATTCATCAGAGTGAGCTTTAATAAAATCAAAAATTCTTTGGTGATTTCAACCTACAAATATTGGCATGGCAAAGAAATAGTTACTGTTGTCATTTTCGAGCAAAAATTCATTTTAATGTTCCAGAATTTCGGAAAGTACGATATGCTCAAATGTCTCATAGAGGCGAAAGTAAATATAGCTTTATCATTGCAAATGTATCATGAGCGATATCCAGAGAGGAGGCAACAGTCGGGTGAAATATTTAGCCCACCAGCAAAACCTAATATCACGAGGTTTATTTAAGAAGCCCAGACCAATAACCTATAGAAATATAACGATAGACAGAGGAGTAGAGGAATTGATAGATTCGGACGAAATAAATTTTTCTCTAAACACTTCGGCCAGAGCAATGGAATGGAATACTTGAGTAGCTAGAGCAAGAGTAGAAAGAATTTTGAAAAATCTAATTCTTTGTCTATCATTAGATTTTTTTTTCAGTCGACTAACTATTTTACACGAACGTTACCTTCTCTTTATATATCGCTCATGAGACATTCGCAACGATAAAGCTTTATATTCATTCGCCTATGTGAGACAATTGAGCATATTATACTGTTCGACTGTTGAAACATTTTCGCAATCAACTATTAGTCGCGTCAATGAAGCTTTTCGGTAGAAAGTCCTCAGAAGCAGCTCCGATTTTGATGAAATTTTTTTTGAAATTTCTGTTTTTAATGTTATTTGAAATCAGAAATATTGTAGAGGGGGGGAATAATTATTTTCATTGTTTGAACAATATAGACGTCATTTATATAAAAAAATAGTTTTTGCGTAGTTTTCTTTGAAAACAATTGTTCGTGTATGAACTTTGGTGTTAAGAATAGTTGTTAAAAGACCACTTGTTACTAATAATCCAATATTCTTATAACATCATAGAAATTGTTCTGCGGGCTACAAAAAATGCTAATCTTTATTGAGCATGAGCAGTAAAATCAAAGTTAATAATACTGAAGTTGCTGTGGATCCAAATCTAATTTCTCAACGCTTATGCATTTTGAGAAATAGTAACGATAAACTTCGTCAATATTTTAATTACGAGTTGGCTCCCTACAATCTTTCGCTGTTTGATGAAGCTAGACGCAGTGTTTCCCAATTAGTGGTACGCGTACCCCCAGGGGTACGTGAAGTTGCATCAAGGGGTACGCGCGGTTATCAGTAAAAACAAGAACAATTTCCAAAATATTATTTTACAACGATCATCATCGTAAGAGCACGGAGCACCGAGCTCTAGAATTTTTGCAGCTATTTGCAAAGAGCTTGGCAGTGAACACGAGACCCTGTTGTTACATACTGAAGTGCGTTGGCTGTCCAAAGGAAGAGTTGTTTCGAGAATGTTTGAAGTAAGACATGAAATTGAGTTATTTTTGGTCGAGCAGGGACACGATGAGTACAAACAGATGCTGACTGACTCTTTGTGGGTGCAAAAATTGGCTTACTTGTCAGATATCTTCACAAAATTTAAATGAGTTGAATTTGGGACAACAAGGCCGTGATACAACCATATTGACTATGTAGGGGAAAGTTGAGTCCACTATATAAAAATTATTCCTCTGGACATCTTCGATTGACAAGTGTAAATATGACCAGTTTCCAAATCTTAAACTTTTTTCGGATACAACTTCATCGACAGTGAATGAAGATTTAAAATCAGACATAAAATGCCACATGCAAAATCTGTCGGCGGCTTTACGCAGTTACTTCCCAGAAATATCGCCGCAATGGAACTGGGTAAACAATCCTTTCGCGGACCATTCCGTTGACCACCTACCGATCTCTGATCAAGAGCAATTAATAGACATCTCATGCAACAGCAGACTCAGAAGTTGTTTTGTAGAGCAATCACTGGGTGACTTTTGGGCTTTTAAAAGATATTTATCATATCAGCGAATCAGCAATAAAATATTTACTGCCATTTTGCATGACCTACCTCTGTGAAAGCGGATTTTCGGTCATGACGAACTTAAAAACTAAACACCGTCACAGACTTCAACTTGAATACGATTGAAGACTGAAGCTGACTGAAGGACAACCAGATTTTTAAGAGCTGTGCAAAGAAAAACGTGCACATTTGTCACATTAGCGTCTTCGCCGATACATCATACCTATAATAATTCTGATTTCCACTATTGTACTGTAATTTGAAGATCATAAATGTTATTTAAACTGACTTATTTTTTTTATTTATCACTACTACAATAAGGGGTACGCAGGTTTGAGGTCTTTTTTGAAGTGGTACGCAGCATAAACTAATTGGGAATCACTGAGCTAGAGTAAGGAAAACGACGAAATCAACGCTATACGATATTTTTGAACAATGTGGAACGGATATTAATGATGTTACAAATTTTTTTCACATTAACGATGGTGGTATGTTACTTCACAAATTAAAATGGAAAAAAAATACAAAGTTAATTCATATTCTTCAACAGTATATCAGATATTTACGTAATAACTATGGTACCAACGTTAAAGTTGTTTTTTATGGATACAATAATAATGGAACTGAAGCGTCTGAGAGAAATCGTAGATATAAAAGTAATACTTCAATCGATAATTTTTTTGAAGAAGATATGCATCTTGATATAGCTAAAGAGATTATTTTAGGAAACAGCACAAGTTAAAATAGGTTTATCGATCATCTCTGCAAAAAGTTATCCGAAAATAATATTGAGTGGAGTCAACCAGAAAGTGATGCAGGTCGTTTAATTGTACCGGGTGGCCAGATAAGAATGCAAAGTGCTGTATCTCGTAAACTATTCGTCGTAGAGACTTACGGTAAAAAATTTAATGACTAAAGTGGCCAAAACAAAATCCTGGAAATTATTTTTATGTTTCCAAGATGGCCGCCAGGGGGAGTTAATGCCATCTAAAACTCTTATAGTGATTTTTCTCTGAAATTCATCCAGTACATGCATCACAAAAACATATTCTTCTTCATAGTTAGCTTCATTCGAGTAATTTTTGTTTTATACTTTTTGACGTATCTATTGAAATGAAGTGTAATGATACCAAAATAGCCAAGTGAAAACCTCATCCGGTATCTTATTCCAAGCCTAAGATATCGAAGAAAGAAAAGTTAGTCATCATAAAATTTTAAAAAGACGCCATTACACCTGTATTTATTTTAATTTATTTGCCTTTTTTCAAAACTCTATATATTTATATTATATACATATACAGAGTGTCCCACCGGGAAAGAACGCGATCTGTATATGGAAAACTACACATAGAAAACTTTCGAAATTTTGACAGTATACTAATATCGGTAGGGGCAACTCGACTAAAATATTTTCAAGATGATAGCACTTCCGGTTATACCGGAAGTAGATACCAACTTGCTTATTTTAAATTGGACATCCTATATATTAATACGTTTTTAGATTCTACGAAATATTCTAGGCAGATTTTATGTACTATGTCCTATACTAAGTCTAAGCGTTTTTGACATATTCAGGTTTTTATGTCAAAAATGACGATTTCAAGCCCTAATATAATTATCAATTGTTTCTATAAGGAAGCGCTTTTTACTTACTTTGAGTTAAATTCCTCGTTGAAAAGGACCTACTTTGATAAATTTTGTATAATATTTGGATAACTAATCATACAGAGTGTTCAAAAAATGAAATCTAAAATGAGATTGAGAAAACTGACAAAAATTATTCAAATGGAAACCCCCATTTTTCTTATTTTGTAGTATTCAGCATTTGAAAAGAAGGTAACTTTGTATGAGCTTATCTATATCTAAAATCTGAAGTTTTTGAAATATTGCCAATTCAATATTTTTATATGGTGATTTTGCATTTAATCGTTAAACAATTAGATCTAGGATAGCCACAATCGTATTTGACATTTCAAATCATCGTAATGGCACCCCGGTTATATTATACAAACGAAAATTATTTGAACTTATTTATTATATATGTACAATGTGATAAAGTTATTCCAAGAACATGTGATACATTTAACACCCGATATCCTCATAAACAAAGGCCATCAGCAAATAATGTTAAACGAATTATAGAAAACTTATATAAAGAACTTTGATAATGATAATATTGGTATCGGAATTGGAAATAGAAATGTTTTGATTTAAGTAAATGTTCGAATTGGTGTCCTTGAATTTCTAAACATTTTTCGCATCTAAGCAGCAATTGTTCATGGGTGGCTCTTCTTATTGACTGGGGGTCCAGGTCTTCAAAAGCCGTTCTAACACGTCTCATGCAGAGTCTTCCATGGTGGTCACTGATGTTTTATACACGTTATTTTTCACTGTTCCCCATGAATGAAAATCGAGTACTGATAGGTCCGGGGAGCGAGGTGGCCAAAGATTTGGTCCATTGTTGGCTATCCATCGATCGTAAAATAAGTTTTTCAGATAATTATTGACCAAGTGGGCATTATGTGGAGGTGCCCCATCATGTTGGTATAAAAGGTGGTCTAAATAGTCAACTTCGAAATTCCGCGAGATGTTGAGATATCAAAATTCATGCGTGTCTGTTTTTGAGGATATGGTGTCAAAAATGTATCACATATTCTGGAAATAACTTTATCACATTGTCCATTAATAATGAAAAAGTTTAAATAATCTTCGTTTGTATAATATAACCGGGTTGCCATTTCGATGATTTGAAATGTCAAATACGATCGTGGCTATCCTAGATCTAAATATTTAATGATTAAATGCAAAATCGCCGTATAAAAATATTGAATTGGCAATATTTCGAAAACTTCAAATTTTAGGCATAGATAACCTTATACAAAGTTACCTTCTTGTTAAATGTTAAATACTACAAAATAAGAAAAATATCCATTTGAAAAAATTGATTTTTGTCAGTTTTCTCAATCTCATTTTAGATCCTATTTTTTGAACACTTTGTATGATTAGTTATCCAAATATTATACAAAATCTATTGAAGTAGGTCCATTTCAACAAGGAATCTAACCCAAAGTAAGTAAAAAAAGCTTCCTTATAGGAACAATTGATAATTATATTAGGGCTTGCAATCGTCATTTTTGACATAAAAACCTAAATATGTCCAAAACGCTTAGACTTAGGTATAGAACTTAATGTATAATATCTGCCTAGAATCTTACGTAAAACTCAAAAACCTATTAATATATAGGTATCTTATTTAAAATAAGCAAGTTGGTATCTACTTCTGGTATAACCGGAAGTGTCACCATCTTGCAAATATTTTAGTCGAGTTGCTCCTATCGACATTAGTAAACTGTAAAATTTTCAAAATTTTCCTATGTGTAGTTTTCCATATATGGATTGCTTTCTTTCCCGGTGGGACACCCTGTATATATATATATATATATATATATATATATATATATATATATATATTCATATATATATATTATATATATATATATATATATATATATATATATATATATATATATATATATATATATATATATATATATATGTATATATATATATATATATATATATATATATATATATATATATATATATATATATATATATATTCGTATTTTTATGTAATTCCTCGTTGTTGGAGGAATTTGGTACACAATGTCTTATTGGCATACCATAGGGCACGGTCATGGGACCCTTACTATTTTCTCTATACATAAATTCTCTGACTAATATTGCACTTGAGATTGGTATGATGGTTTCATATGCTGATGATAACGTTGTAAAATTTGTAGGGGAAACGTGGGAAGAGGTATATAAAAACACCTCTCATGATCTGAGTAAAATAAAAAATTGGCTTGATTCCTTCGAACTTACTTTAAATGTTAACGAAAGTTATATAGCTTTCTCTCTAACAATGGCAAATCGACCCAATTATGATAGCATCAATGTGAATGGATTTGAAATTGCAATAAAAGAGGTACAATACACAAAATATTTAGGAGTAATTATTGTTCGCAATTTCAAATGGAAACAAAATATAATAAGGCTGACAAGCAATATAAGAAAATGGTACACAATGTCTTTTATCCGACACCTTAGACGAAAGTCTAAACAGATTAAGTCAGGGGATCTGGGTGGACGAGGAAATAGGCTTCCTCGTCCATTCCACCTCTGGCGATATACATAATCTAAATATTCTCGCACATTTCTTGAGAAATGTGCTGGACAGCCATCAAGTTGCAGAAACATATTTTGCCGTAATTGCAAGGGCACATGTTCTAACAAAATATGCAAATAGTTTACCAGAAAATCGAGAAACATGGTACCATTTAGAGGTTTATCAAAGAAATAGGGATCTATAATACTTCCGCCTAGGATGGCACACCACACATAAAGACTCCAACGGCCTTGATATTGAACCACGCGCAACCATTGAGGATTTTTGTCAGACCAATAATGCATATTTTGTAAATTAACCTTTCCATCACTTCTGAAAATCGCCTTATCTGTCCAAAGAATTTCGGATAAAAATTCTCTATTTTCGGTAATCATGCCTGACATCCAATGACAAAAATCCATTCGTCGGTTAAAGTCTTTGTCATTTAAGGCCTGATGTGAAACAATATTATTTTAGCAGTCTAAAAATTGTGAAACATATTATAAAATAGTATTTTTAGTGAAATTAAAACTTGCCATGATCCCTCAAAATGTTTAGAATAGTAGAACGTGATATACCCGAAGCTACAGACTGCTCTCGCACTAACGTGGGGATTCAATTCTACGTATGCTGAAACATTAATATTCCGCAACATGGGTCGAAAGCTGCCAGTGTTACGCAAATTTCGCACTAAACGCGGAAAAATTCTTGCATCGCGTACACGCCGATTTGGATATCGAGCTCTGTATACTATTTATGCCAATGCCGCATTTTGAAGACATTTAAAATATACCGTAATCATATCAACAGCTTCACAGGCACAACTATTTATGCCAATGCCGCATTTTGAAGACATTTAAAATATACCGTAATCATATCAACAGCTTCCTCGTTTGTAAAAGGCCTTTTAATAATTTTTCAGTCCTCACTTTTATGTTCCAAAAAAACTCTTTACACTGTCACTATAAGAATAATTTTAATACTTGTTGAAGTTAAGGCATTTCGTCGGCTTAGAGTGTAAACCTGCTAAATCCGTTTTTCACCGTTATTACGTTCTTCCTTCATTCAAACCAGAAAAAAATAATACACAATCTGGAAAAAACAGCTACTGTCAATTTTTATCTAAATTGTTAAAAACAGGTGATGAGTAAAACTGTCAAATCCATGTCTTCAAAAGTTCACCGCTAACTCCATCTTAACCGGCATTCGCTACTGAGTTTTCTATGCCGACACGTCTGCTCTTGCAAATAATTACTTAGTTCATTGTTACTGCATGGTGTAAATGAATGTGTAACAATTGGAATATTGCAGGGGTATGTATTTTTATTGTATTTTACATAAACTTTATTGGAAACGAATAATAATTGCTATTAATAGGCAAGTTAACCTAGAATATAAACAGATTGGAGTTAGCAGTTTTTCTGTAGAATAAATCACAGAATTTTTGTACTTAGCAGGTATTGTATAATTATGCATTCACGTCGTAATTTATTAGTGATTTAATTAATATCTCGTATTTTTATCTGTCTATTTATATAGTGAAGTTATTTATATTTATATTCAGGTTTGAAAACGTGGTTTCAATAGCATATTATGACACAAGTGCACAAATAAACTTTGAAAGCAGGCACAACGAGTTTGATGATCTGATGCGTTTAAACGTTGCTAGTGCTTTAAAGGCATTTGTGCACGTCTATAATCCTCAAATTTTTATTATGCCTGCATAGTGCGATCAAAGTCAATACTGAAAATTTATTTTAAAATAAGTATTTGTTGCCAGAATGGCGATCAAAACGATCCCTTCACGATTTTTATGTCAACGCTTGGTGTACAACACGCAACGTGCATGCTTTGTCCATCTATAAGTTTTAGAAAGAATTTGATATCCACAATTTCGGATTATACTATCCTAAAAAGGGCCAATGTGAGATATGTGCCCTCTTTAAAGTTGGCAATGAGTCTCAAGAAGATTATTTGGAACATCAAAGTAAGAAAGAAGAAGCTCGGGATGAGAAAGAAATAGACAAAGCTGAAGAAGGTTTTGTTTTTACTGTTGACTTGCAGGCGGTTCTGATGGCACCCAAATCAAAAATTAGTAGTTTATACTATAGAACAAAACTTCAAATACATAATCTTGCGTTTTATAATTTGAATAACAAAAATGGGTATTGCTATTTATGGAACGAAACCGAAGGAGGCTCGAACTCTGAAGAGTTTGCATGTGTATCGGTTAGTTTAATTGAAAACAAGATTTTACCACAAAATAAATCAGAAAAACCAACTAAAATAATTTTTTATAGCGATGGTTGCACCTATGAAAACACGAACTGTGTAATGTCTAATGCGTTGCTATTGTCGGCTATAAACAACAACATAATTATAGAACAAAAGCTTCTTGAAGTTGGACATACACAGATGGAAGCGGATAGCATCCATTCATCAGTTGAGCGGGCTCTTAAAAACAAAAATATCAATGTTCCTGCGGAGTATATCTCTATTTGCAGATCGGAAAGAAAAAACCCTAGACCCTATGATGTAAATTACTTAGGTAAACCATACTTTTTTCAAAAGCTCTGATGAAGCATTCGTCCTGGACGTGGTAGAGGTCACGCTAAAGTTAGCGATATTAGAGCTCTTCAGTACACTCCAAAGGGTGACGTATTTTTTAAACTGAGATTCACTGAGGAGTGGAAAATACTACCGCAAAGAAAATCACCGGCTGTAATTGCGTTGCCTTTTGATGCTTTACGAAATCAGCACCTAACAAAAAAAAATTACAAAGAGGAATTTTGAGGACTTGCAATATTTGAAGAGCACTTTACCTGAGGACTACCGTCATTATTATGATAATTTACCCCATGAATAGTCACTATTCCTATCATGTAATTGTTGAGACTGACTAGTGTGTAATTGATCGAAGTACCTACCAATTCATTTTGTTATTGTTTTAGAAAAAAATTTGAGTTTATAAATATTACCTAATGTTAAAAGAGTATAAAAGACTACAAGAATATTTTTGTTCATTTTAAGAGAATTTTTGTTTTGTTTTTAAAACTAGGAAATCCTATTATAATTATGCATGTAGTATTAGAAATCAATTTTGTGACAATTTTTTTCTGGGCCAAAAAGTTGTTATTGGGTCCATTAATATAATTATAGAGACTGAAAAAGGTGTTCCTAATCTATGTGATTATTATTGTTATTATATACCTTATATAATTTTTTTTAAGTTGCTTACTATCACTATTAGAAGAGAAATCATTTTTTTTGTTATTTTTGTTTTAAAGAAAAACTGCTAAATCCTTTATTGAAAACTTTACTCACTTACAAAAACCTGCAAAGTCACAAAAGTGTTAATAAATAAATAAATACTGAATTTAGTAACTCTCGTTTTATTTTATACCATAAAGAATAAAAAAATGTACCAGCTGTATCGAAGCACTTCCTTGAAATCAATTTATATCTTTACAAAAATGATTTTTGCTCCTACTGTAAATTTACCTATTATGACATCAGCAGGTTTACACTCTAAGCCGACGATTTGTTTTTCATCTACGGTCTCTTCATATTCTGACTACCTTGCAGTTGCATATTATTTCCATTGCTCACTATGCTCCTACAAGTTTTTTAGAGATATTTTGAACTAAGAATACTATTTATTATTTAAGAATCATAAAATGATGACATTTCATCATTGATTTTTGAAAGAAGATAAAAAAATTAGAATAAATTCAGGTGTAATGGCGTCTTTTTAGAATTTTATGATGACTTACTTTTCTTTCTTCGATATATTAGGCTAGGAATAAGAATAGGAAGTGTATCATTACACTTCATTTTTATTGAAAAAAATTGATATTATTGCATTTAATTTTTCAAACACATTATATATATATATATATATATATATATATATTATCTATATATTATAGATAATATATTTATATATATATAATAAATATATATATATATATATATATATATATATATATATATATATATATATATATATATATATATATATATATATAGACAAAGCACTTAAACTTACTTCACCTACACACAGACATGAAACATTACAAGATGTCCATAAATTACTCATAAAAAACGATTACCCAATAAAACTTATACAGAAAATCACTAAAAATAGAATTCATAAACTGTACAACACATTAGAAACATCAAAAAAAGAAAATATAAACAAAAAATATATTCCTCTTCCATATATTCCTCATTTAAGTAATAAAATTTCACAGATTTCAAATCCACACGATATTAAAGTAGCCCATACCGCACAAAATCAAATTAAACAAATATATTCTAAATTAAAAAGTAAAACACCTCTTCTACAAAAATCTCATGTTGTTTATAGTATACCCTGTAATAATTGTAATAAATCATATATAGGACAAACTTTTCAAAATTTAGAGGAAAGATTAAAAGCACACAAATATACCAGAACACAAACCACAGCACTAATAAAACATAAAAACAATGAGAATCATACTTTCAACTTTAATAGCACAAAAATTTTAGAAATAGAAAAAGATCAAAAACGCAGAGAAATTTTAGAAATGTTACATATTCAAAAAAATTTAAATGAAGTCGTAAATGATAGAACAGATATCAAACATTTAAGTTCAATATACGCAGATTTAATTCAACAAACAAATTCTAACCACAACAACTCATCTTCTTAGACAAAATCTAAACATCTAGAATTTTCAATTTTTCTGGAAAGAAAATATAGTGTAGAACATGTGCTCTCCCAATTCTCAAGTAAAGTCTGTTTAAAGACAACTATCAAATATTTTAAACCTATTTTGTACATTACGTGGGTGAAGGTTTCTGTGGTTCCCTTCCCATCTAATATCAACGGACCTGTCTGTTGATATTGGGACTGAATAGCACGTAATTAATAACTGAAGACGGCCACAGCCGCAATGAGAAATTTTTGAAAAAAAGATTAAATAGTACCCTATTATTATTATTCTTTGACTCTTCAAAATCAAAATAATTTGGACCTATTTCGAACATTACGTGGGTAAAGGTTTCTGTGGTTTCCCTTACCATCTAATAATAACAAATTTGAAATGTTGATATTGGACTGAATAGCACGTAATAAATAACAAAGAACGGCCACAGCCGAAAAAAATTTTAGTGAAACAGTAGTCTGTTTCTATAGAAATTTTTCAAATCAATAAATGTCAAAGAAATTTCAATTTTTTCTCAAAAGTTTTGATAAAGCCATGAATGTCGTGGCGAAACGTCAACTTTTTCAATAAAATCGAGTTTTTTTAAGATTCAACAAGCCTGTTATTGCTAATAATTATCAAAAGATTATATATATATATATATATATATATATATAATATATATATATATATATATATATATATATATATATATATATATATATATTGTACTCAAATCATCCAGTGAATTTGTTGTATAGTCATATTTGTATATTTTTCTCTTCAAATTTTATACTTTTGCAGCAACTACTTCTCATTGACTTAGGAACCAATTCGGATGGAATATCTTACAGCTATAGTCAATTCGCTGGATTCACAACGGATGATACATCTCAGATTCAAACAATGAAGTATATATGTAATTTCAAAAGAGAAAATATTTCGGAGACTTATCCAATACGAGTGTTCGTTGAACGTAAGTTTCTCTACGATATAAGTTTAAAATAGAAAGTCAAGAAACATGTCGGTGTGATGTATTTAGTTTTGGAGTATGAAGAATAAATTGTTTCCTGTGGAATGATATTCCATTACAGCTTCAATGGTTACATTACAACATCGACTATGCTTCTATGAGTTAAATATTTTTTTTGCTACCGTGAATCCTTAGTTTTGGGTCTATTTAACGAATAAAAGCAACATGTCTCACCTGAGATGAAAATCACAGACCATCGCCAAGATATAAATCACTTAGTGTAATTCTTTAACATATAACACAAGAAATAATGAGTGCAATCCTCCATTGCCTTGCTTCCAATTAAAAATATTGAGTGTCCGTATTCCGATAGAGGCCTATACATCATTTTGTAGATTTTGCTCGCAGTGCTAATGCTTATTCCTTCTTTTTTGTAGGTTACTGACAGAAATTGTTTTGCTCTGGTTATTGTGGCTTGTTTCTATGATTTTGTTTCTGCTTTGAAGTTGAGCTTATTGTCTATTTGAATTCCTAGATATTTGCTTTTGCTTGTGGGATGTAGAGTTACATTATTAAGCTTGATAGTTGGATAATTTACGCTTATCTTGTGGTTGAATATGATGAAATTCGATTTTGTTGTTTTTGGAAGAATTATCCATTTTCGCATCCATGCTGTAATTTTGTTTGTCAGCCCTTATACTTGTTTAATAAATTCCTTCCTTGAACCACCGTGCAATATAAGGCCGTATCATCTGCGAATTGTAATAATATGTAGGCTTTTTTTGTTTGTTTATTTGCTCGTCGTTTTCGGGAATACAACTGTATATGTCCGCACAGAAGAGGTTGTAGAGGCATGGTCAAAGCGGGAAGCCTTGAGGTAGGCCTTGTTGTGGAATAAAAGCTTCTGAGTACTCTCCCTTGACTTTCACTTGGATGGTTCGATCAGATAGAAACTCGTCTATTAGCTTTACCAGATAGATTGGACATTGTAGCTGACATAATTTGTATATTAAAACCTCGTGCCAGACACTATTAGAGACCTTTTTTATATCCACAAAAATAGCAGCGGAATGATTGCCCTTCTTTGATTATTTTGAATGTTGGAAGTGAGGATAATTAGTGGATGTTTGAATCAAAACTGGTATAGAGGGATTGCTTGACCCAGACTTCTATTTAGTCTATTTTTCAATATCTTTTCGAAAGTTTTTCCCAACACCGGCAGTGAGGTGATTGGTCTATAGTTTTCCAAGTTTCTTGATTCGATCTTATCAATGTTCCCTTCTTGAATTATCTTGGAGAATGTGAATTAAGGAGACAGAAATTATAAATTCTCATTATTTCTAGATGTACTGAATGTTCTAGTTTCCTCAAGAGTTGTCTTGGTAAGTTATCGGAACCTGGGGCACTATTTTTCCCTTGATTAATTGCCTCGAAATATTCGTCTTCATTTATGGGTTCAATTATATTTTCTACTCGTGTATTCTGATAATTTTTATGGTACCATTGATGTATATATTTTTTGCTCTGTGTCAAATTCGCTGTTGTTACTCTATTCGAATGTCTTTTTAAAGTGAGTTGCGAATGCGTCCGAGATCTTCTTATCTGTGTTTAACGTTTTGCCATCCACGTAAATGGGTTCCTTTGTATAACTTGTTTTGTACCTGGAGAGCTTCATTATTGTGTTCCAGTAAGAGCGACGTTGTTTTCTTCTATTTCCTTGCATGCCTCAAGATATTTATATGATCGATATTGGAGAATTAATTGGTGAATATCCTTGTTCGGCTCATTGAATTTTCTTTTCAATGTTGGATCGTTAATTATTTTAATTTCCCGATTAAGCTGCTTTTCCACTTTTATCAATTTCAGGATGTATGGCGGAAGTGTCTGGCTATGGAATTTTCATTTGGATTGGGGTATTTGTTTTGTAACTATTCTCATTAGATAGTTGTGAAAGTTTGTTATGTATTCTGGGGTGATTTCTTTGTACGAATTGATCAACTACTACTCTTGCTTCTACCTTGTTACTCGAGTATTTGCAATAACAATAAAACTTTTATACAAACATGTACCTGTATATCCATAATAATGTCAATTCTCATTCACTTATCTTCAAAAAATGCAGACTTTTATATCGAAATCCATTTGATCACTCGCCAGCACTTGGCTAGTATTGAATAAATTTCGATTTTCATAAAAAAAGCCAACTTACAGTACCCCATAAATGTCAAGCATCGATTTTTTGCAGACTATGAACAATATTTCAGAATTTTCCAGGCTAGTATTAAATAATATATGATTTTCATTGAAAAATGCTGACTTGTCTACGTTTTCGAGAACTTTTGAAAGGTTTTCACCTGCTTATTAAAATGGGTGCGATTAGCAAAGTTCGACCTAGGACCAACATAGTTTTTCGTTTCATGGCTTTTTAAGATGCTTGGCACCAAAAACTCAATTTCATATAAATATCTCTATTTATATATATATATATGTATATATATATATATATATTTATATATATATATATATTTATATATATATATATATATTTATATATATATATATATATATATATATATATATATATATATATATATATATATATATTTAAATAATTTATATATATATATATATATATATATATATATATATATATATATATATATATAGAATCTTTTGGTAATTATTAGCAATAACAGGCTTGTTGAATCTCAAAAAACTCGATTTTATTAAAAAGTTGACGTTTCGCCACGACATTCGTGGCTTTATCAAAACTTTTGAAAAAATTGAAATTTCTTCGACATTCATTGAATTGAAAAGATTTGAATAGATAAAGACTACTATGTCCCACTATAATTTTTTTCGGCTGTGGCCGTTCTTTGTTATTTATTACGTGCTATTCAGTCCAATATTAACATTCAAATCTGTTATTATTAGATGGTAAGGGAAACTACAAAAACCTTCACCCACGCAATGTTCGAAATAGGTTCAAATTATTTTGATTTTGAAAAGTCAAAGAATAGGGTACTATTTATCTTGTTTTCAAAAATTTCTCATTGCGGCTGTGGCCGTCTTCAGCTATTAATTACGTGCTATTTAGTCCAATATCAACAGACAGGTCCGTTGATATTAGATGGGAAGGGAACTACAGAAACCTTCACCCACGTAATGTACAAAATAGGTTTAAAATATTTGATTGTTGTCTTTAAAAAGACACTGCTCATGAAAAACGATTACCCAATAAAACTTATACAGAAAATCACTAAAAATAAAAATCATAAACTTTACAACACATTAGAAACATCAAAAAAAGAAAATATTAACAAAAAATATATTCCTCTCCCATATATTCCTGATTTAAGTAATAAAATTTCACAAATTTTAAATCCACACAATATTTAAGTAGCCCACACCGCACAAAATCAAATAAAATAAATATATTCTAAATTAAAAAGTAAAACACCTCTTCTGCAAAAATCTCATGTTGTTTATAGTATACCCTGTAATAATTGTAATAAATCATATAAAGGACAAACTTTTCTAAATTTAGAAGAAAGACTAAAAGCACACAAATATACCAGAACACAAGCCACAGCACTAATAAAACATAAAAACAATGAGAATCATAGTTTCAACTTTAATAGCACGAAAATTTTAGAAATAGAAAAAGATCAAAAACGCAGAGAAATTTTAGAAATGTTTCATATTCAAAAAAATTTAAATAAAGTCGTCAATGATAGAACAGATATCAAACATTTGAGTTCAATATACGCAGATTTAATTTTTCAATTTTTCGAAGAAACAACATAAATCAAAACAAACAAACTCTAACCACTCATCTAAACAAAATCTAAACATCTAGAATTTTCTATTTTTTTAAAAAGAAAGTATAGTTTAGAACATGTGATCTCCAAAATTACAAGTATTGTTAGCTATAACTGGTGAAAGCGAGGATCCCATGGGTGCGCCGTCTGTTTGCTTGTAAATTTTATCGTTAAACATGAAATAAGTGTTTTTCAGACAGTGTTCCGCGAGGCCGATGACGTAATCTGGATAACGTTCATGACTGGAAATTTTGTTTAGGGCTTCCTCAACGGGTATACTCGGGTAAAGTGATTTTATGTCAAAGCTTGCTAAGATGCCATTTTCTTCGAGGTGAATGTCTTTTATCATTCTAGTAAGATGTTCAGAGCTTTTCGCGAAATATTGGGCAAGTTCAACTGTAGGTTGCATAATACCGGCTAGGAATTTTTCAAGTTTTTGTGTTGGTGATCGGAATGCGCTGACTATCGGTCGGAGAGGGGCCTCAGGTTTATGAATTTTTGGCAGTCCGTATAGTTTCGGGCATCTGCTTGACTTTTCCCTAGGTATTATCGATTTTTCGATTTCTGGCTCTAGTTTAGCGGCTTTTATTTTTGTTTTAGTCGTTTTCTCTAGGTAGATTGTTGGGTCTCTATTTGTCAGTTTGTAAGAATCATCTTTGGGGATATCTAACATTTTATTTATGTAGTCCTTGGTGTCCATCACGACTGTCGCGTTGCCAGCTGGTAAGATGGTTATTTCCCTGTTTTTCTTTAAGGATAGGAGTGCTTGATGTTCAGCCCGTATTAAGTTTGGCTGTGGGGTTTTATTTGTTTTTAGTATGCGCGTTACGTCTTGTCTCATTTGTTCAGCGTTTTCTTCTGGGATAAGGCCTAGGGCTGCTTCCACATTCGAGATGATGTCTTCTACAGGGACAATTTTAGGAGTTACGGCATAATTGAAACCTTTACTTAGGACTGACTTTTCATGATCCGATAAATTACTTTGTGAAATGTTGTATACTATTTTGTTCGCGTCCAAGGTTTTTATCGGGTGTTTTGTGGAAAGTTGTTGTAGGGTCTCGAATTTCTTTTGATGTTTAGCTGTTTTTAGCTGGGTATCAGATTTTGTGCGCCAGAAAGATACTTTTTCAATGTCTGACCATAAGAGAGGATGGATTTGGCTGCTTAGTTTAAGGTGTAATTTGTAGGCTTCTGATTCTGCATTTGCAAGAGTTCTTCGTTTTTCTCGAATTTGTTCTCGAAGTAGGGCTTTTTCGGCAAATTGAAGGATGATGTTGTTTCTTCTTGTTTTGAGGTGATATGATATCTTGGTACATTTTGGTTGCAGGTCTTTATCGCGACATCTTATCAGGAACATCATATCGCAAAGGAGAGTGGATATTCTTGATCTCAATCAATTTTTCGAAGTGTTTGATGTCTTGAAAGGTCTCCTCCCCGTAGAGGTGTAGACTGTTATATCGTATGTTTTCTCGGATGGTGGAATGAATCAGAGAAAGATTCCGGGGTTCAATCCGATTTCGGAAGTTTTGTTGGCGCTGAGAAGCACCGTTTGTTTCACGACGTTTCGCCAAATCTCATTTGGCATTTTCAAGTGCTGCTGTACGTCTGGTGACTCAACGGCAACTGCTGTTCGCCTCTGCTTGTGTCTGGGTTTTATTGGCATTGGCTGGTCTCGTTTCCTGATTGGCTAGTTCAGATCTAGAGAATTTTCTACAGTATCTCAACAGTATACATTATAAAATCCAGTTTACTCTAGAAATTGAACAAAATAGAAAACTGCCTTTTCTGGACTTACTCCTGACAGGAAATCTAAACGGTACTTTGGGCTTCAGTGTATATTTCAAACCAACACACACTAACAGATACCTGAACGCACAATTCCACCACCATCCTTCACAAAAACAGTCAGTAGTAAACTCATTAATTTCTCGATCTTTTCGGCTAACTTTGGACGCGAACAAAATAGTATACAACTTTTCACAAAGTCATTTATCGGATCATGAAAAGTCAGTCCTAACTGAAGGTTTCAATTACTCCTAAAATTGTCCCTGTAGAAGACATCATCTCGAATGTGGAAGCAGCCCTAGGCCATATCCCAGAAGAAAACGCTGAACAAATAAAACAAGACTTAACGCGCATACTAAAAACAAATAAAACCCCAGAGCCAAACTTAACACGGGCTGAACATCAAGCACTCCTATCCTTAAAGAAAAACAGGGAAATAACCATCTTACCAGCTGATAAAGGCAACGCGACAGTCGTGATGGACACCAAGGACTACATAAATAAAATGTTAGATATCCCCAAAGATGATTCTTACAAACTGACAATAGAGACCACAATCTACCTAGAAGAAAACGACTAAAACAATAATAAAAAGCCGCTTAATTAGAGCCAGAAATTCGAAAAATCGATAATACCTAGGGAAAAGTCAAGCAGATGCCCGAAACTATACGGACTGCCAAATTCATAAACCTGAGGTCCCTCTCCGACCGATTAGTCAGCGCATTCCGATCACCAACACAAAAACTTTGAAAAATTCCTAGCGGTATTATGCAACCTACAGTTGAACTTGCCTAATCTTTCGTGAAAAAAACTCTGAACATCTTACTAGAATGATAAAAGACATTAACCTCGAGAAATGACATCTTAGCAAGCTTTGACATAAAATCACTTCACCCGAGTATACCCGTTGAGGAAGCCCTAAACAAAATTTCCAGTAATGAACGTTATCCAGATTACGTCATCGGCCTCGCGGAACACTGTCTGAAAAACACTTATTTCATGTTTAACGATAAAATTTACAAGCAAACAGACGGCGCACCCATGGGATCCTCGCTTTCACCAGTTATAGCTAACCTTTTTATGATATATTTCGAAAAAGAGGCTCTACAAAATTCTCCCCTGAAACCCAAATTTTGGAAACGCTATGTTGATGATATTTTCTTAATCTGCCCACAGTCTCGGAAAGATCTAGAGAATTTTCTACAGTATCTCAACAGTATACATCAAAAAATCCAGTTCACTCTAGAAATTGAACAAAACAGAAAACTGCCTTTTCTGAACTTACTCCTGACAAGAAATCTGAACGGTACTTTGGGCTTCAGTGTATATCGCAAACCAACACACACTAACAGATACCTGAACGCACAATCCCACCACCATCCTTCACAAAAACAGTCAGTAGTAAACTCATTAATTTCTCGATCTTTTCGAGTAGTAAAGAAACAGAAACAAGAGGACAAGAAATCGAACAGATCACAACCGCCTTACGACAAAAAAAAAACATACACCGACATCAAAAAGGCCATCAAAAAACAAGAAAATCCAATAAAAACATCAAAAAACAACGCCGAAGAATCCAGACAAAAAGCAGTACTTCCATACGTAAAAGGAATTACAGATAAAATTGGAAGAGTCTTGAGGAAAAATGACATAACACCAATATTTAAACCGCAGAAAACAATAGCCAATATACTTGGAAACCCGAAAGATAAAATCGGATTAGCAAAACTACGGCGCTCTACAGCATACCGTGTGCAGACTGCGGCCAAAACATACATAGGACAACGAACAGAAAAAATATCGGCAAGAATACAAGAACATAAAAATAGCGTCAGAAACAAACAAAACAACATTAGCCCTGTTTCAACATCATCAAGCCAACAGGTCACAGAATCGATTTTGACCGATCGAGAGAAATAGCATCCATAGAAAAACCTACAGGGTCCGTACCATAAGAGAAGCTCTAGAAAATAGAAAAATCAGGCACACCTAAACAAAACGAGACGATGCTCTAAATATTCCACTGACTTGCGGAAAATAATTTCAAAAAACACGAAAAACGCATAAAACAACACAAGACGTAAAAACAAACATCGAGGAAGAAAAGTCAAGAAGTGAGGGGGGCGGAGCCTATGCAGCGAACCGGCCAATCAGGAAACGAGACCAGCCAATGCCAATAAAACCCAGGACACAAGCAGAGGCGAGAACATAGTTGCCGTCGAGTCACCAGACGTATAGCAGCACTTGAAAATTCCAAATTGAGATTTTTGGCGAAACGTCGTGAAACAAAAACGGTGCTTCTCAGCGCCACAAAACTTCGAAATCGGATTGAACCCCGGAATCTTTCTCTGATATATAATATAATATATTATATATATATCTATATATATATATATATATATATATATACTATTATATATATATATATAATAATATATATATATATATATATTATATATATACTATACATATATATATATATATATATATATATATACTATATATATATATATTTATATATATATATATATATATATATATATATATATATACTATATAATATATATATTATATATATATTATATATATTTATATATATATATATATATATATATATATATATATATATATATTTGTATGTATGTATGTAAGAGCTTATACTTTTTCAAGTTGTTTTGGAACAATAGAGTTGAAAGTTTGTAAATAGGTAGTTTCGTATAATATCTGGGATGCGATTGTTTTTCGTTCGAATTGGTTGGGGGGTTGACCCCCCTCGGGAGAAAATAAATCTTGTTCACACGATAAAGGGCGAAATTTTGAAGCAATAGGGTTGAACTTTTGTAAATAAGTAGTTTCGTATGATATCTTGGATGGGATTAGTTATGGTTCGAATTGATTGGGAGGTTGACTCCCCTAAGGGAAAAATAAATTTTGTTTACACGATGAAGGGCGCAATTTTCAAGCAATGGGGTTGAAAAATTGTAAATAGGTAGTTTCTTGTGATATCTTGGATGCGATCCGTTTTGGTTCGAATTGGTTAAATAGATGACCCCCAGGGGGAAAATAAATCTTTTTTACACCACAGAAAGCGCAATTTTAAATCAATATGGTTGAAAGTTTGTATCTAGGTAGTTTTGTATGATATCTTGAATGGGATTGGTTTTGGTTCGAATTAGTTGAGGGGTTGACCCCTAGGGGCAGGAAATAAACCTTCTTTACACGATAAAGGGCGTAATTTTTGAGCAATGAGATTCAAAGTTTATGAGTATGTAGTATCGTATGATATATTGGATCGGATTGGTTTTGGTACGAGTTGCTTGGGGGGTTGACCCCCTAGGACAGGAAATGAATCTTGTTTACACGATAAAAGGCGCAATTTTGGGAGCATAGGGTTGAAACTTTGTATGTAGGTAGTTTCGTATGATATTTTGGATGGTATTTATTTCGATAGAAATTGATTTGGGAGTTGACCCCCCGGAAGAGGAAATGAATATTGTTGACACGATAAAGGGCGCAAATTTTTTTTAAGGATTTGGAACAAAAATCATTACTGAATGAATAAATTTTTCAAACTGTATACGTTTTGAAAACCTGCTTTTTTAATGCAGATCGCTGCAAAAGAGTTTTTTTAATATATATTCGGAATTCGTCAATACTTAACATAGCATTAGGTTATTTGTGATTTTCATGAAATATGCTGATTTGTCTGAGTTCGATTATAGTTGGCCCGGATTATTCAAAAATTATGAGAACTCACCATTTCCGAGAACTCACGATTAGCCGCAATTATGTATATTACAATTATTTTTCCGAATTTGCCAGAGCTTGCATAAGATAATTTGGGATTTTTTATTTTAGAAAAATGCTAATTTGTCTCAGTTTCCGTGACGATGACTCGAGCATTTCAAGAAGTTTTTCAAAAATTACCGATTGCACAAACTACGAGCAATTTTTCAAAAATTTGACTGCATTTGAATGGCATTCAATTGTCATTTTCAATGAAAAATATTGACTTTTTAGAGTTTCCGTTAAGTTGGCCCGAATACTTCAACCCCCGATAGTTCGCAAACTCTGACGAATCTTACATTATTTAATTAAATGTCACATTGATATTGTGCGAAATTAATTAGAAACTATTAACTTGAAGGTTCCCGATTAATTTAAAGGAACGATTTTTTGCTATGAGCTTCGATTCAAATTTTTTAGAATTCGCTGAGAATGGATATTATTAGATAATTTCTGTAATTCTCATTGAAAAATGTTGACTTATTTGGGTTTCCGAAAACTTGTCTAGAATATTTCAACTGAAATTTTACAAAGTTTCGCTCAGCTTACGTCAGTACCTGGCAATCATTGAATAATTTTTGACTTGACGGTCGCTAGGTTATTCTAACCCACGAATATTTACAAATTACAAGCAATTCTTCAAATTTTTTTTTCATAATTCACTAGCATTTGAAAAGCATCAGAAAATTTGTGATTTTCATAAAATAATGCTGACTTGTTTGGGTTTCCTTGAAGTTGGCCCGGATATTCTAATCCCCGATTTTGTTCATATTATAAGTAATTTAACATTTTTTTATCATTCCCTAGCACTTGGATAACATTAAATAATTCACAATCAATAATTTTCATCAAAAAATGCCAATTTGCCTGAGCCAACTGGCAGGTCTCTCAAATATTTTAACTCACGAAGTTTTATATAATAATACCTCTAGAGATGAAATTTTGCCGGCAAAATTTCTCGATTGTAATATGAAAGTTTGTTGCTTACGCAATTTCGCGAATGACATTTGTATCAAAATCAGGAGCCGTCAGGCGAGTGACTTTGGAAAAAATGTCATGAGCGAAATTGCCTAAGCAACAAACTTTCATATTACAATCGAGAAATTCGACATGACTATTTCACGAGAAAATATGTCTAGCAGTAATATGGTCACATTTGAGAAAGTCAAGAAAATAACGATTCATGGGACAAACAGTGTTCTTTCTGGAGTCGTTTCTCTATCTAAGGTATAGTTTCTTTTTAGAAGAAATTCCGTGAACTGGTTCCCGATGTCCCAGTTTTTCTTGTGTTGAAAGGCACTAGTTTGGCAATTTCGCTATGTAATTCTTTCGACGAAATATTTCCAAATCTATCTTGGAGGTTCATTCTTGGAATTCCCCAATCTACTTTTGACAAGTATTGCGCTATTTGACGAATAAGTATTCATCATAGATTCACTAAACGTTGTTTGTTTTCTTTATCGTATTCATTTCCCAAGCTATCTATGAATGTGAGAAATGTCAAAATATTATCGATTAAATAATAACTTGCTAAATTTTGCCGGCTTGCATGTTTTATCGCTGTGAAACGAAAGTTGCTATGGAAACTTCCTCTCTAAAAATGGAATAAGTGAAATAGTCAGTGCAATATTTCAGATGCACTGGCATTTGATTATTATCAGACAAATTGTGATTTTCTTTGAAAAATGGTACCTTATCTGGGTGTCCGTAAACGTGACCTGAATATTCCAAAGCCAGTATATACCTATCTTATTAGGAATTTTACAAAAATCATTCGCTAGAACTTAGCTAGATAGATAAGATAAATTTCGATTTTATTCGAAAAATGCTGACTGGTCCGGGAAACTCGACGGAGCCAGAGAAAGCTAACGTTTCTATTATTATCGTCTGTATTTTGTTTTATTAAATTTTCATCATATTTCTTTGCAGCTGAAACTTTCTCTCTATCGAAGCCTATAATAAATGACGTAAGCCGAAAAAGAATGCGAAATATAGTTGGTGAAACGATTTTGTTGAAATGCCGTGTCAAGAGTCATGTCCGAGTTGAAATGTCTTGGAGAGTTCCTAAGCAAGAAGAGTATGAAATTGGCGTAATTATTTTCACATTGCTACATTCGCTGGATGCAAATATCCATTTCACTGACTTTCAGGAACGAATAATGGTGTGGCCACCTAGTGACAACGATTCGGAAAAACCAGACTACGTGAATAATGTTCTCGTTATCCAAAATGCATCGTTAGAAGATAGCGGCATGTATACTTGCATAGTAAATGATTATCAAGAACATGAGAATAGCAATAGTATAAATGTTACGGTATATGGTGAGTAATTATTTTTTGAAAAATCAATATCAAAACTATAATTTGATTATTCAAGTGATGGAAATGTTTGAAAATTATCCAATAACAATCGAAATATGTTGAAGATGATTGATTTCAGCTTACAGTACATGTCAACTTCAATATTCGAATATTATATATATATATATATATATATATATATATATATATATATATATATATATATATATATATATTAATTCATTGATTTTTAAATATATGAAATAGGAAGGAGAGGAAAACAGGTCATTCAGAAACCAGAAAATTTCAAATATTGACTACACGATCCTTACGTGAACTATAAAATTATTTGATATTGTAGAAAAAACGATAAAGAGACTTGTCGAATGACAATATAAATTTTGAATATTCAACAGTTGAAAAGTTTAAAGCATGAAAAATAAAGGGATGCGTATATACCGGGTGTAAATGAGTGATGGGCCATCCCTATAACTTTTTAATGGATTCTTCGATTTTATTGAAATTTAGGTGGTTTATCTCAGACATTATTTTCAGTTTTTTCACATACAGAATCAATATGACTGACTTCCGGTTTCAAAGAAAACGATATAAAAATTAAAAATTCAAATGCAACACCCTGTATATTTTTACATATTTCAATTCTGAGGTTTCAAATACATAAATTTAATCTGTAAAATTTTTTTTTCATATTTCGTAAACAGGGTCGGTCTCAGGAGCAAAGGGAACTAATAAGAATAGATTTTTAATAATTACTTCGTTATTTAGGAATTGAGAAAACTCATGTGTGAATCATTTTAAAGGAATTTGAAGGAGCTTTTTGATATATAGGGTGGCCCATGTATGTTTCTATTTGAAAAACTGAGTTTTGGTTCGAAAAAGAATTTAATCTCTAACAAACTTCACGAAAATTAATTTTTTGAATAATTATTACTTTGGGCGATATATTAAATCAGAATTAAAATATGTAAAAATATATAGTGTTCGATTTAAAATTTCAATTTTTATATCGTTTTCTGTGAAACCGGAAGTCAGCCATACTGATTTTGTATGTGAAAAAATTTGAAATTATGTCTTAGATAAACCACCTAAATTTCAATAAAATTGAAGAATTCATTAAAAAGTTATAGGGGTGGCCCATCACTCATTTACACCCGGTATATATGTATATATATATATATATATATATATATATATATATATATATATATATATATATATATATATATATATATATATATATATATATATATATATATATATATATATATATATATATATATATATATATATATGTCGACTTTTCGTTACTGCTTAATAAAGTATCTAAATATTTGTTATATTGTGAAACATAAGCCAAGTTTTAAAGTTCATACTTTATTCTTCATGATAATTCACCAAGTGATGTGCGAGAATTCAATCTCAGTTATATATATATATATAATATATATATATATATATATATATATATAATATATATATATATATATATATATATATTTATATATATATATATATAATATATATATATATATATATATATATATATATATATATATATATATATATATATATATATATATATATATTGCTTGTTTTCATGCATGAACAAGAGTTTATATTAATGACAAACCATAAATTGTCAAAATGTTATTCTGCTTGAAGTTACCTCCACATCATTCTCTGAAACCTAGGTGGACTATTTCTCTCAAGGCCAGCTTTTGCGTTCTCATAATCTGATGAGACCCTGAAATACTTTTCCTCAAAATGAAACCATAACTCAATAATGAGTAGAACTATTATAGCATAATAGACTATTTTTATTACATCTATATCAACGTGACCTTTAAGAACCCTCAATGCATAAACAACCAATTTCAATTTGTTGTTCATTTCGCTGACATGGCTATGATATTTCATGAAACTATTTATATGAACTGCCAGAAATTTAACAGATTGACTGATTGGCACTTCAGTATTACGATAAGTTATGCTTCCTAGATAGTTACGGTTGGCTCTATCAGTTTTAAAAGTAATATATTGGGTCTTATCATTATTAATCACAAGCTGATTCTCAATATTCTATCCATGGCGTCCTTAGTTTCCCTTACACCACTCAAAATGTTCAATGCAGAAATGATGATGACTGCATGGTCCGCAAACAACAAGTACCTGATGGAACTTAAAGGAAGATATTGGGGAGGTGATAAATGAAAATAAAAAAGATCAGTGGTCCCAAGATACTGCCCTGTGGCACACCTAACTCGATAAATCTATCCGAAGACAGGTATTCATGGTTTCCAGCATAAACAAAGACTCTTTGACTTCTATTCTTGAGGTAGCTCTCAATCACTTTAAGTTGTTACTCTCTTATGCCGTATACACTAAGCTTGTAGAGAGAAAGATTATAATAGCCACTATCAATACTTCAACCCAATCAAAGACGATAACTACGGATATTTAACCCTACCTCAGTGATTCTGAGATGTGTTGCAAGTAAGTTCAATAATAGAAGTTTCGGTAGTCGTTTCCTTTATGAAACCGTGTTAGCAGCCAATAAAAACATTGAATTTCTGAAAAAATATTACCAACCTATCAGCCGGAACTTTCTCAATCGCCTTTAAGAAGAACAAAGCAGACTTATGGGCCTATAATCACTCAAATTATCCTTCTTGCCCTTCTTAAAGAAAGGCTTCACTATAGCCGCTTTGAGGCCAACAGGAAAGATAACTGACTGAAAAAAAGGTTCATAATATAGCATAGTGAACTCATTATAAACTATAAATAGTGCCTCATCGGGATCAGCTCATGTCCACATGATCTATTATTTTTTTAGTTGTTTCACGGCATGGCAAATTTCAGACTTTTGGACCCCAACATAAGGAATAATTTCTTTTGACGTTCAAGTTCTCTGCAACAAGATCCTACCAATTTCTAAAATAGGGTTAGGCGCTGCTGTATTAATATGTTCATTAAATTTCTTTATGAATTCAAAAATATCTTAACTAATTTGAAGACTATTCTCACTACATTGACCTGAAATATGATAGATGACATTCCAAGTTGCATTGGAGTTTTCATTGGATTTTCTAATTTTTTCTACAAAATACACTTTTCTTACTGCAAGAATCGTTCTATCCTCTTCAATTTTCTAATTTTTGTATGAACTGCTGTTCCTAAAATCTATCCCAGTTATGACCAGCAAATTTTCCACCCCAGAATTATTGAAATTGGATTCAAAATCTAGTACATTTGTTTAAGTGTGTGACGTCCTTTCTTCGGATTTGCTCAGGCGCCAGACTATTTTCCCTTGAGTAGGCGTCACCCTATTCGAACCTCCGCTTAGTAGTGGAACGGTTCGAGCCCTAGTAGATTCAGATGGAGATAAAGGGGTTCAATCGTATTATATTAGCATGCTTTACACTATTCTACTAGAAGGAAAGTTAAAACACAATTACAGGTAAACTTCTCTATTAATAAATTCTATACAATGATAGCGATGAAAGGCGGTGATACATGTAGAATGGCATACAAACGGTAAACAAGCGGTATCTATGTACAATGAGAGAGAGGTGAGATGCGAGAGAGAGAGACAGGATGAGAGCGGAAGCGTGTGGTTAGTACTATATCTAAGAAGCGAGAATGAATAAGCGGTTTCGTGCATAAATATATAAATAACGGTCATATGATGTGATTAAATACTCAGTAGCGTTCTCAGCTATTACGGCGGTCCCGTGAGGGAATCGGAACGGATAATACGGTCTGGCACAGGTTACGCTCCGGCATCCGTTATTCTAATGGCATTACAGCGTGTTCTAACATAGATGCAATCACTACCCCAGCATCCGCTGCAAGCATTTATTGTATCTACCACAGCTATGCAGAGTTCTGTACCCAGTGTCCACTGCAACACAGAACACTACCGAGCTGGTCGTTAGACTCTGCTGTGCCCCCCCTAAGTTGGACGCAGGAAAGGTCTGACGGGAGTACAGGCACTACCCCAGCTTCCGCTGCAAGTATTTCCTGCACCACTTTCAACTGCGAGGATAGATGTACCCAGTATCCACTGCAATACAGCCACCCTACCCAATTGATCGCCAGATGCCTTTCTATACGCTCTGTTTCTTCCGCCAGTGATCCCCAGCATCCGCTGCAAGACAACTGTCACAAGAAAACAGCGTACCTACGGTCAACCGGTATCGGATGCACCCCCCCTTCAACCAAATGCAGGCGCAGCGGTTTCGGCGCACAAATGGTTGATTTACCTGGTTTGTCTTCTGACACTTCACTCACTGGACTACTACTAACTTCTACTTTATTCGATCACAACTGCACTATTCGACTTGACCCGCGGGACTGACTGTTCCGCCGTCCGCTCTCTCATATCTACTCTCCGCGCTCCCACTACCACGTTGCGCCCCCACCACTCATGCGCATGTAGCCGAAGCAATACGCTCCTCGTCGGTCGCATGCAAGGTGCGCCGTTTGACTTATGAACGAGTGATTCGTTACATCCCCCTCTTACTTCGGAGAAAGAAAAAAAAAATCTTCCTTAGACTTTTTTTTTTCTTTCGCATAAAATCCCACTAAATTAACATACATTCTCAAAATCAAAAAACATTCCTTAACTTAAATTCTTATATTAACCTAACTTGCAGTCCTTTAACCTAAATTGCAGTCCTGTCTGTCCTTCTCTTATTACTAAAGCACTGTATTAAGTGTTCACAACTTATTCGTTTTTCACCTCACGCACTTCACTTTTTCAACGTCTTTCCCCGGCACGGACCTTTTTCTCGGAGGTAACTCTCGATATCACCGTCCATCCGCGGAAAGATGAACTGGTGTTTTCCCGGAGTTTCAAAGCACTCGAGAAGGCACAACACATTATCGTTATTCAACATTTTTAGTACCTCGTGCTCCCGAAAGCGTTCACCACGCGCACTCTTTAATTGTTGGGGCACTTCCGCTTCTCGTGGAGGTTCTCCGGGTAGTCTGCCTTTCCGCATGGTAAATTATCTATAACAAGGTTAGTCGTTGTAGGGTTTCAAATCTTTAATATGTATGTGTCGAACCCTTCTTCCGCTCTCATCCCTCAAATCATAGACTACCGGAGATATAACTCGCGTTACGGTAAAAGGGCCGGAATATTTCGGAGCGAGTTTTGCATTGAACCGGTCGATGGCTGAGGATAGGGGTCGATCTTTCCGCCATACCTTGTCTCCTATTGTGCATTTCCAATCTCGGCGGCGCAGGTTATAATGCTGACTCTGGGTATGGAAGGCGCGTGATAGCATGACTCGCACCAGCTCGAACGTTTCCCTTAGTTTGCTCAATTTCATTGTTTGGTTGTTTATTTCTTCTGGTTCAATTTCGGCGGGGTCTAACTCCTCTCCTGTCTTCTCATTTTGTTCATTTTCGATCGAGATGATGCCGGGGGTATTTAATTCACGCCCAAAGTTAAGAAAAGCTGGAGAGAAAGATGTGGTTTCTTGCTTGGCCGTGTTCATCGCGAAGGCTAATTCGAATAGTTTTTCATCCCATTTTCGCTGATTCTCGCCACAGAATTGAGCGATAAGTGTTTTGAATGTACGATTTGCCCTCTCCACGGCATTGGCTTGAGGGCTGTATGGTGGCGTGTACCGGATTCTTACATTCATTTCTTTCATGAGACCTCGAAAATCTCTACAGACAAACTGTTTGCCGTTGTCACAAATGACTGTTTTGGGGCACCCAAATTTCATGAAAACCAGTTCGTACAGAGCCTTACATACGGCAGGGCCAGTCGCTCTTCTTAATGGTCGAAATTCTATCCATTTTGTAAATTTGTCCTGAGCCATAAATAAGTAAGTATTTCCCTTGGATGATCTCGGAAGCGGGCCTATCAAATCGACACACACTTTTTCCCAGGGTTCTGCTGGTATATTTGGTTGCATTTTACCGGGCGGCCGTTGTTGACTTACTTTAAACTTTTGGCAGGATTTACACCTTCTAACGTACCTAGCTGCTTCGCGAAACATCCCTGGCCAGTAATATTTGTGTGCTAGTCGAGCAATGGTCTTTGAGATACCCATATGTCCGGCAAGTGCGTCATCATGACATTCTTTGAGAGTCTGATTTCTTTGCTCCTTGGGGACGCACAATTTCCATGGATTAGACAGCTCCGGTTCAGAAAGGTTGGCTGCATCCCAAAAATGTCGAAAAAGCTTGCCATTTTGGATGCAGTAATCCGGGTGTTCCTTCGGTTTACCCTCGACCTTAGCCAGCTGATTTTTGTGCCAGTCACCACTGACGGCGGTGTCAGCTGAACAAATTTCTTCGTTTAGTGTCGATTTAGGGTTCGGCGCGCGTGATAGGGCATCGGCAACCTTGTTCAAACTTCCTTTGCGGTATTGTATTTCGAAGTCGAACTGTTGTAAATACATGGCCCAGCGGGCTATTCTGCCGGCTGGTGACTTGATCGAGTGCAACCACCGTAAGGATTGGTGATCTGTTATTACGGTAAAGTGGTAACCCTCTATGTACGGCCTCATTTTTTCGACTGCCCATACCACTGCCAGACACTCCTTTTCGGTTGCACAATAATTTTTCTCGGAAGTAGACAGCATTCGACTTGCATACGCAATGACTTGTTCGGCACCTTCGATATTTTGGGTTAACGTTGCCCCTATGCCATTGTCTGACGCATCGGTTTGAATGATAAACGGCTCGTTGAAGTTAGGACAGGCTAGTATAGGTGCTTGGGTCAACTTATTTTGCAGTTCCGCAAATGATTTAGCTTGTTTTTGCGTCCAGGACCACTTCTGCTTCTTCTTCAGTAGGCAAGTTAGTGGTCCTACTATCTCCGAGAATTTCGGAATAAACCTCCGATACCACGACGTCATCCCAAGAAAGCGCCGCAGTTCCCTAATCGTACGAGGTTCGGGAATGGCAAGAATTGCCGCAACTTTATCGGGATCTGTATGTATGCCCTTCGCGGAGATGACATGTCCAAGGTATTTCATTGAAGTTCTGCAGAACTGACACTTCTCTGGGTTAACCTGGAGATTGGCGGCACGAAGGCGTTGAAATACCTCCCTGAGGATTTGCAGATGCTCTTCAAATGTACCTGTTACAATAACTATATCATCAAGGTATACGAAAGCAAATGGTTCCAAATCGGCACCAATCACCTGATCCAGCAGTCTCTGGAAAGTGGCAGGTGCTGAGTGGAGTCCAAATGCCATTACTTTGAAGTGGAATAAACCTCTTCCAGGGACTGTAAAAGCGGTGAGCTTGCGACTCTCTGTCGTAAGGGACACTTGCCAATATCCCTGTTTGAGGTCGAGCGTACTTATGTAACTTGCTCTCCGTAACTTATCCAAAATCTGCGAAATAAAAGGGATAGGGTAGGCATCCGTTTCGGAAACCTCGTTTAGTTTTCGGAAATCTACACAAAAACGGGGCCGACCATCCTTTTTCCGCACTATAACTACTGGTGAACTCCAAGAACTATCAGATGGTTCTATTATTTCCTCCTCTAGCATTCGGTCTACTTCTTGATTTATGACCTGCTGCATCTTCGGGTTTTGTGGCCTATAGCGTTGCTTTATCGGCGCAACGTTAGGCTTCAGCTTTATACAGTGTTGTACTTTCGTAGTGGTGCCCCTAATATTTTTAAACTTGGTCATTTCGTAGTCGAGAAATGCGTCCAGCTCGCTAACTTCTTCTGCGCTCAATTCGGACAATTTGCCGGCTTCCTCTACCGCATGCACCTCTTCCGAAGCTTTAGCTTCCAGTAGTACTCCGTCCAAGTAGCTTTTACATGTTTGCAAATCGATACTGAAGGGATGGGCACGTAGAACATCCATTCCCAATAGAATATCAACAGGGAGGGTTGGTACATACAGTAGAATTACAGTAACTGTTTTCTTTCCTATTCTGAGATCTACTTTGTATAGGCGGTCGATAGGCACGGTTTTGCCATCGGCTACCCTGGCGGTCATATCTGTTGGTACATTTCCGACTATGCCAAGTTTCTGGCAATGGTCAGCAGCCTCCTTACCCAAGAATGACCTGGATGCTCCAGTGTCGAGAAGGGCTCTGAAGTGTGTTCCTTCAAGGCCGACATTAATTATAGGACGGTTCTCGCCACCAGTGTCTACATGTCCTGAAGCCACATCTTGGCGGGGTTGTGTTGGCTTCGCTTTATCACAGCCCCGAATCAGTTTCCCGAACAACGACAGTCTCGAGAAAGAATATTTTCCCGTCCGCATCGTGAACAGAAAATCTTGCTCTGGTTTCGACATTGGCTGCGCATATGACCAGTTTGGCCGCACCTCCAACACACATTTTCAGTTTGCAATTTAACTCGCCGAACAACTGGTGACGTATTGACTGACTCAGCCAACCTGTCGGTGCTCCTTACTGTTGTGGAGGTTGCCACTGGGGGTGTTATTTCCGATCGGAGGGCGCCCCGATAGCATTCCGTTTCTGTCGTTCTGTTACTACCTAGAGGTTTTTTCGGGGTCCCTATGGTCAAGTGCTGTTCAGGTATTAGATTTCCACCTGACGGAGGAGGCTGGTATTGTTGTGCCTGCCAGTGAACCAGTTCGAACACTTTTCCTTTGGCAAGGAGCTCGTCACAATTCCTTGTTACTTGGAAGGCTAATGCTCGTTGCAGATGCGGAAGTAAGCCTCGTCGAATGATATTGATTTGTTGAGTTTCTGAAGGGCGGAGATCACGGAGCTTTCTGAAAAGATTCTGCATCCGAGTGATATACAGTACCAATTTCTCCTCTTTACCTTGTGTTCGCTTCTTGATCTCTTCGAGGAGTGTCTCTTCATAGTTCAAAGGCAAGAAGGCGTTCTTCAAATTTTCGGAAAAATCCTCCCAATCGGTAAATGTGCCCTTTCTGGACATATACCAATCTCGTGCGTCTCCATGTAATAGTTCGTAAATAGTTCGGAAAAGTTCGCTTGTCTGGACTCCTCGGGCTTCGGCTAGCTGTTCTACTTCCTCCAGAAATGTCACTACACTGTTTGTCCCATCAAACTTAACTGGCCACTGATGTACAGGAACCATCGGATACCTGGCAGCCTCGTGTGCACTGCCGAGATTGACTCGACTTCCAGCTCTATTTACACAGGGCGGTAACATAGAAGTTCGTCTTGTAGATTCTGCGAGAGCTCTCCGATCTATGGTCGAGGATCGGTAAAAGTTTTGGTTCAGGCTGCGGATCAGATGATCACACTCACGTTGACGCAGGTTGCTCAATGTCTTGTTCTTCTGCCGTTGGAGTGATGCCGGTGCAGCTACCGGCTCTTCGGCATCGTTCTGGCCTTGCGTTTCCCCGAGATCAATCAATGATGGGGCTGGAGCCGGACTTCCTGTTTCGTTGTCATTTCCTTCGTTCTCCGGAGTAGCAGTCGCGATCTTGTGAGCATCGACCACAGCGACCAACGCATCTTCCACTACTCTTAGTAAATGCCCTTGCTGCCCTCCTTCGGCGGTATCCGGTGGAGGCAACAGGCCAATTCGGGTTTTGACATGGAGGAGTCGGCTTTTTATTCTCTTTAACTCGTTCTCGGCGTTATCATCAGCGAAACCTTTTATATCGGACAGCAATTCGTTCAGTTTCGCTTTACATATGCCGAGTTCTTCGGAAGCATCGAACTCCCCCGAGCTTCGTGTTATGCCCGTCGTCCACACTCGACGCAGCAATCTTCTATTTTCCTCTACAGTGTGACCTACTTCACACCCTCTAGCTTCTAGCTCCCATGCCAATTCATCGGCTCGAAGTCTGTATAAATCCATTTGATTACAAATCTTCCGGTCCCTGCTCGGGCGCCAACTTTGTGACGTCCTTTCTTCGGATTTGCTCAGGCGCCAGACTATTTTCCCTTGATTAGGCGTCACCCTATTCGAACCTCCGCTTAGTAGTGGAACGGTTCGAGCCCTAGTAGATTCAGATGGAGATAAAGGGGTTCAATCGTATTATATTAGCATGCTTTACACTATTCTACTAGAAGGAAAGTTAAAACACAATTACAGGTACAATTCTCTATTAATAAATTCTATACAATGATAGCGATGAAAGGCGGTGGTACATGTAAAATCGGTGAACAAGCGGTATCTATGTACAATGAAAGAGAGAGAGAGAGAGACAGAGAGACAGGATGAGAGCGGAAGCGTGTGGTTAGTACTATATCTAAGAAGCGAGAATGAATAAGCGGTTTCGTCGCACAGATATATAAATAACGGTCATACGATGTGATTAAATACTCAGTACCGTTCACAGCTATTACGGCGGTCCCGTGAGGGAATCGGAACGGATAATACGGTCTGGCACAGGTTACGCTCCGGCATCCGTTATTCTAATGGCATTACAGCGTGTTCTAACATAGATGCAATCACTACCCCAGCATCCGCTGCAAGCATTTATTGCATCTACCACAGCTATGCAGAGTTCTGTACCCAGTATCCACTGCAACACAGAACACCACCGAGCTGGTCGTTAGACTCTGCTGTGCCCCCCCTACGTTGGACGCAGGAAAAGCCTGACGGGAGTACAGGCACTACTTCAGCATCCGCTGCAAGTATTTCCTGCACCACTTTCAACTGCGAGGATAGATGTACCCAGTATCCACTGCAATACAGCCACCCTACCCAATTGATCGCCAGATGCCTTTCTATACGCTCTGTTTCTTCCGCCAGTGATCCCCAGCATCCGCTGCAAGACAACTGTCACAAGAAAACAGCGTACCTACGGTCAACCGGTATCGGATGCACCTCCCCTTCAACCAAATGCGGGCGCAGCGGTTTCGGCGCACAAATGGTTGATTTACCTGATTTGTCGTCTGACACTTCACTCACTGGACTAGTCACTACTAACTTCTACTTTATTCTACTTGACCACAACTACACTATTCATCTTGACCCGCGGAACTGACTGTTCCGCCGTCCGCTCTCTCATACCTACTCTTCGCGCTCCCACTACCACGTTGCGCCCCCACCACTCATGCGCATGTAGCTGAAACAATACGCTCATCGTCCGTCGCATGCAAGGTGCGACGTTTGACTTCTGAACGATTGGTTCGTTACAAAGTTCACCGACAGTATAATGTTGTCTGTAATTTAAATGCAAAACTTGTTCACTGTTGATCGAAAGTACATAACCAAGATCAGTTGAACGCGGACACCTTGCCGGTTCAAAGATGGTTCAAAGCTTGCTCCTTCATTTTGTTGACATTATTGGCATATATATATATATATATATATATATATATATATATATATATATATATATATATATATATATATATATATATATATATATATTTATATATATAATATATATAAATACATATAAAACATATATATATATATAAATATATATATATCTTGAAATGAATTAACTGATTATTGATGGTATTAGAGAAGATATTATTTCGGAGGCAGATAGGCAAGCATTCATTCATTTGTTGTATTCTTGCTGCAATTTTATTTCAGAAATCATGCTGTAGGTATTTTTTTTGCAAGTAACTGGCGACTTTTGTGGTGTAGATGAATCTACAAAGGTACTAGAGCTATAGCTTCTTTGCAACGTAATTTTATAAAAATTGCCAATGATGAAGACCTCATTGCGACAAGCCAAGGTTTTTACGATATTGTAAGATTTCCAAAGTGCATTGTGGCTATAGATTGCACACATATCAAATTGCAAAGTCCTGGTGGTCCTTATGTAGAAACCTATAAAAATGAAAAAGGTTTCTTTTCTTCGAATGTACAAGTTGTAGGTGACTCAAAATGTACAATAAGATATATTTTCGCTAGATAGCCAGGATTCTCACACGATTCTAGCATATTCAGAAATTCTGGAATGAGATCAAATTTTGAAGATGGACAATTTGAAGATAACCTTCTGGTTGTTGATAGTGGCTATGCAATAAAGTCATATTTAATAACCCCACTGTTAAATCCACAGACACCAGCTGGAAAACTGTTTGATGAAGCTCAAATTAGAACTCGAAATCCAATATAAAGGTTATTTGGAATTTGGAAGAGACGTTTACCTGTTTTTGTTGTTGGAATTCACCTCAATATTGAAAAAGTAGAAGCTGTTATTGTATCTTGTGCAGTAATACACAATATTGCAATTCAAATGAATAATGACGATACTATATTGAATAATGACGAAACAGCAGAATTTCATTTCTAACTCAGATAACAAGTCAAAAACGATATGGTAATGCATCAATCAAAACATCTCAATCAAAAAGCGTGATCAAATACCGGACGTTATCTTCGATGTAGATAACAGATTCGTCTAAGAAGGTAAATTGTTTCAATGAATTTTTTATAAATTCAGTGAGGAAATTAACAGATTGCTTTCCTAACTTCGATGGTGAGTAATTATTGATGCATGCAGAAATAAATGAAAACACTATATTCCTGACGCCTGTCACGTCAGCTGAAGTTGCAGAGATTATACAGGCGGTTTCAGGGAAGCGATCATGTGGATTTGATGAGATCCCGTGCAATGTTTTGAATCATGTTGCTGACGATTTTCAATTCCGCTCACATTTTTAATAAACGGTTCATTCTCGCGTGAATATTTCCCATCGGAACTAAAGACCGCCCTCGTGACACCGCTGTATGAGACAGGTGATAACTCTTGCATTGAGAGGGTCTGGTTGTTACCTCTCAGTTTGTGAGATTTCACTATGGGATTGTAATCACTATTATAGTTGAAAGGTCGAAATTTCCATGTTAGTAGAGGAGTGAGAGTGTGGTCACACATCGTGAGGTCCAAGGCAGAAGATTCTCCTGTATGCGCATTGAATCTGGTTTTGCTTCCATTGTTTAATAGGTAGATATTAAAGTGGTTAATTAGTTCATCGATAGTCCGACCTCTGTTATTAGTGAAAAGAGAACTCCATATGACATTATGATTATTGAAATCTCCGACAACGTGATTGAGGAATCTGTTTCATCAATCTCAGACAATCCAAGATACCTATCGATTGTTTCGTTTAGTGGAAGATATATGTTGCAGATATAAATGTGGTTTCCATCCAATGTGAAAGCAGTAGCTTCCAAGTTGGTATCTATAAAAACAAGTTTTGCCTGAATATTTTCTTGAACAAATATAGCAACGCCACTACTTGCCCGCTCCTGTGCGCGTCTGTTTTCAAGAAAGGGCTGCAAGTTTCTCAAACTCAAAATTTCATCAGTTTTGAAATAGGTTTCTTGTAAGCAGATTACATTTGATTTCTGTTCAGAAATCGCAACATTGGTAAGTTATGGTAGGAACCCTCTATGTTCCATTGCAGAATAGAGTTGAATGTTAAGAAAGAGGTTTGAAATTGAGATAGTTAGTAGTCTCCTGAGAGGAGTCACTTTCAAGATCTGTAAGTGGATCGTCAATGGTTTCTCCTCCAAGAAGTTTCAACAGTTTCCTCAGTACTACTCGATTTGATATTCCTTTCAGTAAAGTGTGGATATATTCCTGTTAGCATATTTACCAGTGCTAGGAGATCATTAGTGTAAGAAGTGTACCTGTGCTCGTTCTAGCTCACTTCAACTTTTCTAAGTCCGAAATGTCAGTTCTGCGCATGCGCGACTTCGGGGGCGTGGCTATGATCGGGAAGTCGGCCATTTTGCGGATGGCGGCCATTTTCCAAGATGGCTGACCACGGTATCCCGTAATTCAGAACCTGGCCAACAGATGGCGTTCTAAGATGGCGTTTCAAGATGGCTGACCACGGTATTACCGTAATTTGGAACCTGACCACGGTATTACCGTAATTTGGAACCTGACCAACAGATGGCGTTTCAAGATGGCGGACCACTGTATTATTGTAATTAAGAACCTGGCCACCAGAGGGCGCTCTTACAGATCACGTTCTTACAGATCACTGTATTATCGTCATTAGGAACCTGACCACCAGATAGCGTTCCAAGATGACAGAAAATTATATTCTCATCATTCAGAATCTCGCCAACAGAGGGCGCTTCAATAGCATTCAAATTTGAATGTTTGACGTATGACAGTTCTATGCTCTGAGATATCTATGGTTCAAGATGACAGTTACGAATGACAGATGGGATGACGTATGACATACCTAAGATATCTATGGTTCAAGATTACATTTGACAGTTACGAATGACAGATGGGATGACAGTTCTATGCTTTAAGATATCTATGATCCAAAATGACATTTCACAGTTCTATGTTTCAAATCCAAGATGGTGGATGCGTGAGACTAAGAATAAGCATGGGGGCCCAGAGAACTGAAATTTTTTTATGAGGGATTCTTCATGGGGCCACCGGGCCCCCAGGAGTCTTCATGTAGGCCCCCAGGAGTCTTCATGTGGGTCGTGATAGATAGATTATATATATATATATAGGAATGGGGGAGTGTCTTCAAGGGGGCTGTCTTCGTAGATTTGGATATCAAATTACATACATAGCTATATATAAAATAGTTATTTTCTTAAAAATTCATTTCCATTTTGATATATAAAATATAATCGAGTTCAAGCGAAAACAGAATGAAATATATGAATTGAAGTCGATGTATCGCATATAATATCACACCAGCAAATTCTCATTAGAATAATCATATATATTTGAAATTGTCTGGAAGTCATCGAAAGATAAGCGACACGTGTAGAACTGGGTCGAACGAAGGAATGAGAATTTTGCTGACTCAACATTCAGGGTCCAGGGATGTACAAAACGAATGAAATTTCGAATGTTAGATATATGTATATTTATTACGTATTTTCTCATGAAAATTATATTAAGTGTACATCCCTGGGACTAATATGAACGTTGAATCAACAAATTCTCTTTATAAATACTTGAACTATTTCTATGAAGGTTCAGTCTTACGATAGTTTCTAACTAGTAACACATACATCGATAATTAAGTGTTAGATACTTGTTCAATTATTCCTTCAATTGTTAATATTTTATACCGAAGGTAAGGAATTTATTTTTCTGTGTACATATTAGAACAAAAGTTAAGTGAAATTTTTTGTTTTGTAGCAGCACCTAGTCAACCATGAGTTTAATGAAGATTTCTGATGATGCTGTCAAAACTTTTGGAGCAAGTTTAAAATTAATTAGAACTGTGGAAGAGGTTGGTAGATGGTTGAAGTATATAAATAAAATAATATTAGGAATTACCAGATATACAAAAGGTAAGAATTTTCCTCATTCTCTAACAAGCTTCCACAAACTCGAGACCAATTTATCAATTCTGAAGACTTATCGTGAAAATATTAAGCATATACGTCAATCTATTCTCAAAAAGGGTTCTGGTTTGGGGGGTCAGTCGAAACGTTTAATTTGGAGGGACGTAGATTCGGCTTTCAAGAATAGAATGCGAACAGGAGTGATTATTAATAATTCGATCAAGGATCCCGAAGAGTTCCTCAGTAGAACTTTCAGAATTTTTAATAATAAAATAAAATCTGCTCTTCAAAATTCGATTTTAAAAGTTAATTTAATTTTAAGCTGTAATTATATCAAACCAGATACTAGGGAGGAAAGTATTAAAACATTTGCTACTGAAAGTTCTGTTGTTGATCTCTCCGATAACTTGAAAGAATTGTATAATACTAAATTTCGAGCTGTCATTCTTAGGAAAATGGATGAGTTTCAGGAGCGTGACAGTGGGTGGGCTCTTTTACAAATTCTTAACCTAAAAATCAATATAAATGAATACAGGCCGATAACAATAGGTAATTCTACATATGTAGAGCTACCTATGTTCATTCAAAATAAAAAAGCCGTAGTAAATGTTAAGAATAATGACTCCCATTGTTTCCTTTGGGCAGTCATGTCATGTTTAAGACCTGCTCGAGAGCATATTGATAGGACTTCTTCATACCCACCACCTAGCTCTATTTTGAAATATGAGGGTATATCTTTCCCAATAACTCTAGACCAAATTCCTAAGTTTGAAAAACTCAACGATTTAGCAATTAACGTGTACGCGATTGAAAAGAAAACAGTGGTTCCGATATTTTTGAGCAAAATTAAAGATAAAAAATGTATACATTTATTAATGGTAAAAACGGAGAAAAATTACAGTGATTTCATGATGCAAACTGACAATTTTGAAGAAAAAACAGTTTATCATTTTACTTGGATAAAAAGCATGTCACGTCTACTTTCGTCTCAAAATTCAAAATTGAATCATAAACATTATTTTTGTGATATATGTCTCAATCATTTTAAAACTGAAAATTCATTAGAGAATCATAAAAATTATTGTGACGGTCTGAACAAATGTAAAGTATCGTGTCCTCCGGAGGGAGTTGATTTTATAGAGTTTAAAAATTTTTTGAATAAGGAAAGGGCCCCATTTATAGTTTACGCTGATATTGAATGTCTTTTGGTTGAATCGGAGGAGAAAATATCTGAAAAAACTGGGATTTATCAAAAACACATTCCTTACAGTATAGCTTATTATCTGCATTGTAGTTTCGATGACTCAATCTCCTATTATAAGTCATATACAGGGAAAGATTGTCAGTCTTGGTTCATGAAAGAGCTTTCTCAACTGGCTGAAGATATGGAACCCTGTTTTCTTCATAACGTCCCTATGAATAAACTTTCGAAAGAAGAATGGAGTTCATTTTACAAGTCTGAAAAGTGTCATATCTGTGAAAAGCCATTTAATCCTACAGATATCAGAGTTAAAGATCACTGTCATTTCACAGGGCGTTATCGGGGTCCCGCACATCAAGACTGTAATTTGAATTACAAAAACAGACAGAATGTAGCTGTGGTCCTACATAACCTAAGTGGTTATGATTCACACTTCATAATAAAAAATCTTGTGTCAGATATCGATGGTAGAGTTGATGTTCTACCGATCAATAAAGATCGATACATAGGTTTTACGAAACATCTAGCAGATTCATTCATTTCCTTCAGATTTATAGACTCATTTAGATTTATGTCAACAAGTATAGAGAAATTAGCGTCTTTTTTGAAACCTGAACAGAAAAAAATTGTTAGGAAGCATTATCAAGATGACGAACAGTTTCAGTTATTGAACAGAAAAGGGGTTTTTCCGTATGACTACATGAATTCATGGGACAGACTTGACGACACAGCACTTCCATCAAAAGAACAATTCTACAATCAACTGACTGACACAAACATTTCAGACGAAGACTATAAACATGCTTTGAAAGTATGGGACTCTTTTAACTTGAAAAATATGCGTGAATACAGTGATCTTTACCTCAAAACTGATGTTTTGCTACTAGCGGACGTTTTTGAAAACTTCAGACAAGATTGTATGAACACCTATTCACTCGACCCTGCTCATTATTATTCCCTACCTGGTTACACATGGGATGCAATGTTGAAATATACAGGTGAAAAATTAAAATTGTTGAAGGATATCAACCAAGTCATGTTTATCGAGAAAGGGTTGCGAGGGGGTATATCTCAATGTTGTAACCGGTACGGAAAGGCTAATAATAAGTATATGGGAGAACAATATAATCCTAACGAACCAGAGTCCTATTTGATGTATTTCGATGTCGTGAACTTATACGGAGCTGCTATGCAGAACTATCTACCGTATGACAATTTTGAATGGACAGACGAATATCCAACAGACCCATCCTTGATTCCTGACAACTCAGATGTGGGATATTTTTATGAAGTTGATTTAGACTACCCCCTAGATTTACACGAATCTCATAAAGATCTCCCATTCTGTCCCGAGAAAATGATACCCCCTCTATCCAAAAATAAACAGGAAAAATTACTTACAACTTTATACCCGAAAAATAACTATGTGGTCCATTATAGATATTTGAAAATATGTTTGGAAGCTGGTTTGAAAATAAGGAACATTCACAGAGTACTGCGTTTCAATCAAAAAGCATGGTTGAAACCATATATAGATCTAAATTCAAAATTACGAGCTGAAAGTAAGAATGAATTCGAAAAAAATATGTATAAATTAATGAATAACGCGGTATTTGGTAAAACTTTAGAGAATATTAGAAAATATAAAATCATCAAAATTGTTAATAGTTGGGAGGGTAGGTATGGTGCTAAAAATTTGATAGCTCTACCAAACTTTCACAGTTCTGTTATCATAGACGACATTGTTATAATAGAACTCAATAAAACTCAAATAGTATTCAATAAACCTATATACGTTGGTTTTTCGATTTTAGATATTTCAAAAACTTATCTTTACGATTTTCATTACAATTTTATTAAATCAAAATTAAATGACAGCAACATCAAGCTTCTATATACTGATACTGACAGTTTGATCTACCATTTCAAACATCAGAACATCTACGAGATCATGAGGGATAATGTGTCAAAATTTGACACATCTGACTATGGTGATAATAATGTTTTCGGTATTCCCCCGAGGAACAAGAAGGTGATTGGACTGATGAAGGATGAAAATGAGGGCAAAATCATGGTGGAATTCATTGGATTGAGGTCTAAGATGTACACCTTTAGATTACTCAATCAGAGTGAAAAAAAGACTGCTAAAGGTGTAACAAAATCTTCACTTTCAACGATCACATTCGAAGACTACAGACATTCTTTATTCAACAACGAAATCCTCACAAGACAGCAAAATTCCATACAATCAGACAAGCATATAGTAACATCGAAGAAAACATCAAAAATAGCATTATCAGCCAACGACGACAAAAGGATTATATCTACTCATACAACCGACACTGTACCATATGGGTATCAATATCTTAGATCTGAATGATCTTGAATTTTTGTGTTAAAAATCATTTATCTAATTATTTATTTATATATATATATATATATACAAAAGGTTTATATTTTTTTATACTCTACATTTGTAAATAAAACTCTATATTCAACTGAATATTTTATTCTCCTACGAAATTGAACATTTCTCTTTCTACATCATTTAAAACTCTATTTTTATTAAAGTACATACATTCTAAAATTCCATAACTTTCAATTGTTGGATTTATATTACAGAAGGCATGAATTACATCCTCAATAGATTTATTGCTATTCCAAGTAATTTCTTTAACAATTAGTACAAATTTACGATAATAAAAAAGAAAATTGATATTTTGTAACATCTCAATTCTTTTGCTTAAAATATCATTCAACTTGATAAGTTCGGATACATCAGATGCTGTGAAATATAAATAATTTTCCCATTTAGCTACTGAGAACACTTTTTCTACTTCATCGAAAAACACTTCAGCTCCACTATTATTTTCTCCTACACCATTATTCTCAATTAATTTCACGAACGATTCCCATTCATATTCATCAAAAGACATGACGACTTCATTACAGCTAACTCTCACAGCAGGACTGAAGTCTCGAGCTGGACTCAAACCATTTTCAACTAGAAATACTCCAGCGTTAAAGCCACAATTTAAAATAAAATTTTTTTCATTTTTTGATGCCTCATCGTAGACACCCAGAATTCTATCCAATTCTTCGTCGATAAAACCGCTGTCTTGGGACATCTTGACGCTTCAAACTTCAATACTCAACTGAACTTATAGTTTGTTTTTGACAGATATCCAAGAATCATGTGACTTTGGCATTCCTAACCAATGAACAAACACTTTATTTCCTTTTCTGCGCAAGACTTTTTCCACCAAGTATACGTCAGAGTATTTAGCTTTCTGTAATTCCTCTTCGTAAAAACCACCACTGATGGGATGTCCTTCGGTATCTTCGAGTAGGTAAGTAACTGGGTTGGTTATCTGAACTTTAGCGATTTTGAACAGTTCAGTAGTCCAGTTAGGTGTATATCCTTTTGAAAACACATGCTTGGCCTTACTGATTCGTACCATATCGCCAACATTCAATTTATTACTTCCAGCAATCTTTATGTGAGAATATACTGTACTCAGTAAGAGTTTTTCATTTTTCTTATTGACGTCACGTGGTTTCATTCCAATAGTTCTATGTTTAGAATCATTATATTTGTCAACGTGAGTCTCAAGGACATCTATCCACTTGTAAGTTCCATTCAGTGAAAAATATTTAAACAATTTATCCTTGAGAGTGCGTATAACTCGTTCAACAATGGCAGCTTTCTTGATGCTATACGTATTATAGTGATTAATATTATATTTTTTCATTAAATTCTGAAATTTTGTATTGAAAAATTCCTTTCCTTGATCCGACTGTAGGTTCTTAGGTCTCCTACCACTTTTCTCGAGTATATCCGAAAACGCACGAGTGACTTCTTCACCGGTCTTCGTTTTCAATACCCTAGCCCACACAAACTTTGAGAAACAATCAATGACTACAAGAATAAATTTGTTTCCTTTATTTTCGCGAGCATACATGTCCATCTGTCCCAAATCACATTGCCACAAGTCATCTAATCCCTTAATGATTGTACGCCTTCGTACGAAATTTCTTCGTGCAGGTTTATGTAGTTCTTTGACTACTTGATTTTTTTCTCGTGAATGTTGCATCATTGGTCTGAGGTGGTTGATGTTTTATTAACATGAATTCAATCAATAGGCTTCTTATATCCTTATGATCGTATATTTGTTGTTGTTGTTGTTGATTTATTATTAACTTCAATTTTATCACTCAGCTTCTTTAATTCATTTCCAAGATTTGTAAGTTTATCATCAATAACATTTATCCTACCTCCCATATTCAATTCATGAGTTTCCGAAATTTTCATCAGTTCATTTTCGAGTTGTTTCATATCAGATTTAACCTCATTCGTCTTAGAATCTACGTACTCTTTGGTAGCTCCATCCGTGTCACTTGTTGGTATTTTAACGTTACAGAGTTTATGCGCACCAAAGTCAAAGTCACCTTGCGCATTTGTGGGGAATCCTTCGATTCTCATACGTTTCACGTGAGACGTACGAGACGAACGACCAAACTTATCAATCGACATGACTAGATTGAATAGTTTTTCACTCTACTTTAGTATATAACATTAGCTTCACGAAGCTCCTCGATAATCGACTCGATTTCATTGTCATTAGAGGAATTTCCAGCAAGCTTAGAAGCGTATAATAAACGGAGTCGATCTACGATCTCATTCACATCATCCCAGTAGACATACTCCATAGGTTTGTCGTTATACGTCATCAATCCTTTTCCACTCGACTGCGAAGGAAACAATCGCTTGATAATATATCTATATTTATCACTCTTACTACTTCTGACCTGTCTTGCGGAGTCAAATCCCCTTTTATGTACATTTGTTATTTCCAAAATTCTCCTATAATTTTCTGTATCTTCATCGGTATATTCTTGAGGATCTTTCATGAAAATCAGCTCATAAAGACCTGAGGTACCGACAAATTCCCGACCTTCAATAATAATGTTACCGCTTTTTTTATCGAAATCAATTACACGGTTACCCAGAGTCCACTTTGATATCTCGGGGTCGTATTTTGGTCCGAAAGTAGGATCAATGTGGGTCGACTGATTCCAAGCCTGATTGATATATTTACGTACTGGTTCTGGATATTGTGAAAAGTATTCATTCAACTGCTCGGAATTTTTCAACTCGTCAAATAGTAGTTGTGATTTTTCGGGATTTTCTCCTACTAATATAGATTTATCTTCGTCGTCGTCAGCATCGGAAGATTTTTCAATTTTAGATTCAGCTACTATATCTGTAGGTAGAAATCTAGGAGTAGAAACTATCTTCGAACGTTTCAGTTTAAACGGTGAACTTCCTTCGCTAGGTTTATTGATTGTTATTGAAGGAGGAGGAGGATGATATTTCAGCGGAGCCGATTGGAACGGAGTCGTTCGGGGACCCAATCGTTGGGATCCTACGGGAGTCGATTGGAACGGAGTCGTTGGGGAAAACACTCGTTGGGATCCACTCGATAACGGTGTCGATGGAAATCGTAATCGTTGTAACGCATACTTGTTGAACAACGGTGTAGTTTTCAACCCAGTCGTTGGTGGTTGAATAGTTGCACGTTGGAGTATTGAAGCCACTTGCTTATCCTCTATTCGTTCAAGACGTTCAGTTATTGGAGAAAATATTCGTTGAATCGTTTTATCCTCCTCAGATCGTCCCATCTTGAAGGAAGCATATTTTTTCCTTACATCTCTAACAAGCTGTTGAATCTTAAGTTTACGTTGGTGCTCCTTAGACAAGTTCTTGGGAGTCATGATGCTGAAAGTCAACTGAACACTAATCTATTATGATTTTACTTTTATAAATTTATCAAAGCCCATTCGATAACGCCCTTTGTTCAAGTTGAAATCCTTCACTATAACTATAAACCCATATTTATCTGCGTTCCAACACAGAGAGCATATTTCCTTGAATTCATCATACGTCATATCTGGGCTAACATGTTCATCATAAACGTGACGTAGGTTAATATCATCCTGTTTGAAAAGGACTATTATGTTTCCGTTGTCACGTGTTAGATGTTTCTTCATAGAAACGTAGGTTTGGCATAGAAATGCTACGTCAATGGACTTATGTCGACCCATAGAATAATAATCCTTAATTTTATTCTGCTTGTCACCCATTATATCGTCGAAAATGAAGATTGAATTTTCACGTGCTTCACAAGGGTCAATGATCTCATCACTTTCCTTGTATGGATAATATCCAATATCGGGTATACTCTTGAGAACTTGCTCCAATAAGCGATACTTGGGCTGATAGAGACTTTTCGAGAAAATATAAACGTTTTCAAATCTAAGTCCGTTCGGATTGAAAAGTAATGAGAGTAGAGCATTGGATTTTCCTGACCCACTAGGACCAACTATAAGAAATCTACAACTGTTTGGGAATAAATCACCATGTCTTTTATCAATCTGATCCTCGAAAATATCTAAATTATCAATCGGTAGCTTAGTTGTTTGTTGTATGACAGACATCTTGATACTAGTGTAAATAAAAAAACAATCTCTATATAAATATATATAATTATTTCAAAAACAATTCACTTTTGTGTTTCCTTAAATATTGATAAATAATACATTCACATCTACAAGATCCGAAGGATTCGCATTTTGAGCAAGCTATTCCATCAACATAGTCTTCATCTAGGCCTCTCCCAATACATTTCAATGGACAACAATATATTTTCCCATCAATTTTATTCCAACGTCGTTCATCTTCTAAAATGTTGCATTCAGTTTGTAGAGGTTTATCTAAGCAATATATGGTTAAACCACACCCCGTACACTTTACATGATTATCGTAAAATATATATTTTTTAGGTAGAGAAGTTATTTTTACATTATAGAAACATCTGATTAAAACAAGAACGAACATAGATATAAGCAGATATGTTGATATGAATATATATTTCACTATTATTTCATAGAGCGACTCTTCAGACATCTTTACTCTGTCAATGCTCTACGTATACTGAATATTATTTGATGGAAGTGGTTATAAATAAATAAAACAATAATTCTTCACACATTTTTTATTGGGACACATCTTCTAGGTTTACATTTCAGTTTACTGAATCTATTTTTATTATGAAAAACATCGAACCAGGGATCCAAGGACATTCGTTTGAAGGAATCAAACATCTTCTTCTTAGCCTCATAAGCAGCAATTTTCTTCTTCAATATTTTTATATTTTCTAAATGTAGATCTATAGCAGACATGTCTGTATGGTGTTCTATTTCGGTATGAAGTTCCAAACCCATTCAAACAAATCTTTGGAATTTGTCATACTGCACATGCGCTCCCCACTACCATGCTCCATGCATAGAGGTCGTTTCAATTGAAACTTTGGTGGGGTCCAACCATAATTTTCTACATTTATTATTAGAAGCGTCAGACCAATACAATTTAATTTATTCAATAGAAAATCGTATTTTTGTTTTCCCTTCACATATACGATATCTACATTGGTTAGTAGTTTTTTGAGAATAGCATCTATTTCTTCGTACAATACATTCCCCTCTGAATACCTCAGACCATGATGATATCGTTCCAAGTATCTGATTTGTTTCTTATCTTCTAGGGTAAGTGTGGAATATCCTCTTGGAGGCTTGAATATGAAATGAGCGACTTGATTTCCATTATTTATAGCTAGCTCTTTCGGACAAAATTCTTCAGCAATGACGAATCCTTGGATATCTACCGTTACAACCTTCATCTTCAGAGTATGATCTTCAACTGATTAGAAAGATGTAACCTTCTTTACAGTTTCACTTAGGGGGAGATATTCGATGACGCAATCATGTATTATTATACAGTATGCTCTTGTAGATGCTGGAAATCCATTTCTAGCGTGAATTTCCAGTTTAACATCCACGGTAGAAGATTTGAAGCTTTCATCACGTCTAGAGCAGTCGATTACAAATATAGCCCGTGACTTGAATTGCGCATAATCGAGTAGAGCGGCCTTCTTCTCGTTCATATAACTTGATGAAAATTCCGAATAGTTATGATGAGCTTCGGCGAAATCGTTCCTTTCGAAATCTAAATTCAGGTTTTCTTGTGGTATATATTCACCGTTCAAAAGTAGTCTCACATCTGATACGTCAATGTTATCTAGATAATTTGGATCTTTAATATCATTGTCTTTTCTGTTTCTATGGAAGCAACAAATTATATATCGAGGACATTCGATAATTGATCCAGTTTTCACGTTCCATACTTCCTTAGTAGAACCTTGTGTAAGAACTGGTAGTTCATGCAACTCCCAACGTCTGAACGGGATTAAAACGGGTCTATCCGTTTTGATTGATTGAAGAAGTTCTAATTTGAGAGGATCTGATGGATAAATATGTTTAACCCTTAATTCCATACTCTGAATAGTAATTTCTCCTTTGGTAACTCCAACAGCTTCTCCCTCTGCAGGACTGACCAGGATTGAATTCTTGTCATTGCGAGCTCGAACGAAACGAATCAGCTGTTTTCCACAAATAGCCATTCTATAATCGTTGAATATATTCAGGAGATGACTCAGCGGTATTCGTAAATAAAAGCTTCCATCTTCATTTTTAATAGCGCCGTTTGGATAATTCCATCCCGCAATAGCCAGTTCGCGAATTTCTGCTTTCTCATAACATAAAAATCCTCGTACAGTACTAACAAGTCCTGGATCTTTAACGGTATCTATCTCGCTTCCACACAGTTCGTAAGATATGGAATCGAAAAGGAAAGCACCTGCGTTATTCACCAATGAAACATCTCCTTCACCCGCAGTTTTAGTCAATTTTCCTCTGATAATGACAGCTGCATCGTTCATGAGAAGCCAAACATCCTGTCTATTGATACCAATCTCGATGGTGTCGTTATTGTCAAAGGATTTAATAAAAGGTAAATATGTCCGACTTTCAACTTTAACGATTGAATCGTCGTTGACAAGGGGGCGGTAGAGATCGAAAGCCTGGCCTGATAACATGACCTATAGATTGTAAAAATATTTTATTTTCTAACGTCAGGTGTGATCTGGATGACTGTTGAATGACTAATGGTTTCGGTACTCTTACTCTTGTATCTTTATACTTGGAGGAAAAAATCAAGACCATTTTTTAAGCTCCAATCTAACTATAATTTCTTCACCTCTAAAATTGACCAGTTCAAAATCCTGATCTCGAATATTCAAAGTTATATTATATATCTTTTTCTTCACTACAGGAAGGTATATTAAATTTCTAGGTGTTTCGTCTATCGCGTAACCTGGGTCTGAGTTCACCGAAAATTCGTATATCGTATGTGAAGGTCTATCGTTGTAAAATGCTCCCTCGCTGATATTACTATCTATATGTATAGTTCTAACTTTAACTATTTTCACGGGTAAATCTGACTCATGAACCTTTCCAGCTTCTAAAATCTTCTCGGAGAATCCCAATAGACTTCCTAGGGAATTTTTCTTCGTAAAATCGATAGAGTATGACTTGTGAAATATCTCGCTTCTTAAAGTATTATTATTGGGTCTCAGGAAAAATATTTCTTTGGAAGTATCCTTCTTTTGTTCTTCTTCAGATAGTAAATGTTTTTTCAAATAATCTTCGATATCGGTTATCTCATATGTACCAGTAGGTATAGTTAGGCTTGCTTGCTCCTTGTCAAAATAGTAAAACTTTGTATTATCGTTTATATTCGGTATTGTATTATATGAATAGAATCCGATCAATGCGAGCCCGTACTGACAATTCTCTTCCAATTCGATTGGAGGAACGAAATCAATGGATAATGTTGAAGTTCGACTCTTCAGTGTGAATATCACAGACATGACTGATGAAAATAAAGCTAATAGTTGATATTTATAACATTTTATTCTGTAAAAATTCTAAACACAATTTTCCACAATTTTCCGTATTATAGGTCTGATATTGATCTCTATTATATAGTATTTTAACGTTCAAGTATTTCACCAACTCTTTCGGAGGCTTCAAATTTCCAAAACTATCAAAGTATTCTGCAACATTTTCGTTTTTCGTGTAAGCTGTCCAATGACTACCAGGTCCCTGTGAAGAATCCAAGTTGATCACCCCACATTCCTTTTTCAACGATTTTTTAGGTAAATTATCTCTCATAAATACGCCCCTGAAGTGAGGTATATTTTTAGCATAATTTTCAATCTCATAATCGTATAGAGCTCTATTGGGCAGCTTAGTTAATAGTTTTTTTGTTTTTTCAAGTAAAGTCCATATCCTCGTTTCGATTTTCTCACGTAGAGCCCTTTACCTATGGATTCCATCGCCTTGTTATGACGATGTTCCTCTTCCAACTTTTTAGTAGCATTCTTAGCGTCAACTACAGTTTTGACAACAGCGCTACCTCCATTCAACAACATTCCTAGAGCAGATAGCCCCGCGAATATCGGAACTAACGGTAGAAGACCCCCTGATTTCGATTCGAATGGAATAATGCGGGGTACTCGTATGTTTCTACGACCGCCTGCTTTCTTGATTGCGAGCCTTGCTGCTTTAAGTGCCTTAATGGAAGACTTTTTCAGATTTCCTTCAGTACCTTCTTTTTTCAACATTTTGGCAACAGGGTCAACTACAGTCATTTTGAACGACTTTTTAAGTCCCATTCCGAGTTTACGTTTAGCTTTCATAATTCCAGTAACCATAAGAGCGTGAGATTTTTCCTTGAATTTAGCGTCCCTTGACTTAACTCGTTCCCAAGCTCTATCTTCGAGAATTTGATCGGCTTTATGTCTAACAGCTAGCTCTTTGCTTTTCGAGTATGCGATATCGTGTTCTTTACAAGCTTCGTCGAGTTTATTAATACCTGGATCACCTCTACGAAGACGTTCTTCTAACTTGGTACCAGGTCCGCAATACGAATAACCTGGTAAATGTAACTCAATGGGTAATTTATTTATTAGTGTGTTGACAAGTCCATCTCCTACGAAAGTTAACATGATAATGAATTGACGTCATATAATTCTAAGCATATATATATATATATATATATATAAACCTACATTTGAAATTTGTGGACACATCCTGTATATTATATAAATTATTTTATTCAAAAATATTTAATAACTTTTTAACGAGTTGAATGAATACTTTGTACATCCCTGTACTAATATGAATACATCAGCGAATTCCGTTCCGTTCCGTTCAACCTAGAGGGACATCGAGATGTTGCTCTAGGTCAAACGGAACTGAATTCGCTGATGACATATTTCTGCCGACTTCAATTATACGTTCGTCGATCAGCTGATCTCATTTCGTTTTCGTTCGAACGCGATTATATTTTATATATCAAAATGGAAATGAATTTTTAAGAAAATAACTATTTTATAAATAGCTATGTATGTAATTTGATATCCAAATCTACGAAGACGGACTCCACGAATTTCACTCCCCCTACGGTCCTATATATAATATAATCTACTGAACACACATGAAGACTCCTGGAGCCCCACGAAGAATCCTGGGAACCGGGGTGGCCCCATGAAGAATCCCTCATAAAAAAATTTCAGTTCTCTGGGCCCCCATGCTTATTCTTAGTCTCACGCATCCACCATCTTGGATTTGAAACATAGAACTGTGAAATGTCATTTTGGATCATAGATATCTTAAAGCATAGAACTGTCATCCCATCTGTCATTCGTAACTGTCAAATGTAATCTTGAACCATAGATATCTTAGGTATGTCATACGTCATCCCATCTGTCATTCGTAACTGTCATCTTGAACCATAGATATCTCAGAGCATAGAACTGTCATACGTCAAACATTCAAATTTGAATGCTATTGAAGCGCCCTCTGTTGGCGAGATTCTGAATGATGAGAATATAATTTTCTGTCATCTTGGAACGCTATCTGGTGGTCAGGTTCCTAATGACGATAATACAGTGATCTGTAAGAACGTGATCTGTAAGAGCGCCCTCTGGTGGCCAGGTTCTTAATTACAATAATACAGTGGTCCGCCATCTTGAAACGCCATCTGTTGGTCAGGTTCCAAATTACGGTAATACCGTGGTCCACCATCTTGAAACGCCATCTTAGAACGCCATCTGTTGGCCAGGTTCTGAATTACGGGATACCGTGGTCAGCCATCTTGGAAAATGGCCGCCATCCGCAAAATGGCCGACTTCCCGATCATAGCCACGCCCCCGAAGTCGCGCATGCGCAGAACTGACATTTCGGACTTAGAAAAGTTGAAGTGAGCTAGAACGAGCACAGGTACACTTCTAGTGTAGTTTTTAACTACACTGACTGGAGCAGTGGATCCCAAAACATTATGGAAAAGTCCTTAGTTTTATTATGATTCAATACGAGCGGTGAAGAGTGTATTTTTATGAAGTTTTCTATAGGTTTGAACAAATTGTCTATTTGTTTATTAATTTTTGGTTTTTTTGGTAGAGCGGTTTTCGAGGGTTTGATGAATCCTGTAGTGCCTTGTTTATGCGTTTCAGTTCTTTCCTCGGTTGGTGTTAATATATCCTCTACATAATGTTTAGCGGTCACTATATTTACTTTATTAATCGAAATTTTTTTATTAAAAATGTCTCTGAACCACTTTCAGTTTCTTTTGAGTTTTTCACGATTCCACGATATAGATAAGTTAGCCCCAATAAGACAATTATTCGATCTGTTTGTGGACAATTGCAAAAGAGGTTAAAGTATATCAGAGTTCGCTACGATTAATAAAAAATTGGTTTCGTGATCGTTGTGGTTTTCGGCAGTATATCCAAACCGAATAAATATAAATCAAAATGTATGCCCTTTCAGATTTTATCCTGTTTTATACTGCTTAGTTAGAAATGTTTGTTGGAAATCACCCCAATGGCCAATTCCATCAGAGCTACGAACCAGAGGATATTGTGATGAGACTATGTGAGCCCATCTATGATTCAAGGCGTAATTTAACCGTAGACAATTGGTCCACTAAGTATAGAGTGCAAACTGCATGAAAAAAAGAACCAGTATTGACATAATTAGGGAAAATGAGGAAGAAACTGCGACTGCTTGCACCAATTTTTCAGCAATTATAATTGTGCTCGTAGTACTCGACGATGGCCAATGCTCTTTTTCCACTGAAGCCTGAATGTTGCAGCAATTAATTGATAAGAGCTGTATATATTCAAGAATTCCATTGAACAATTTTTGCGCAGACATTTCATAAAAAAAACATTCGATGGAGTTCATCAAAGTATATTTACTACAACTCTTGAGCTTTCAGAGAATATCTCGACCAATGAAATTTCGTATTTGAGAAAACTGTGGTGTCGAGGAATCAGTCCATACATGTGGAGCACCGTTGAATTGAAGGAGGCAGATGCTACCACTGTGACAGCAATATTGTCTCAATTTCAGTTGAAACAATTATTATTTTTTGCTTTCTTTATATATTAGTTTACAGATTCTAGTAAACTTGGAGAAACACCTCCTAAACTCAATTCACAAATACCACTTTATTAATTATAAAAACATCATATAAATATATATATATATATATATATATATATATATATATATATATATATATATATATATATATATATATATATATATTTATATATATCTATATATATATATCTATACAGTGGCGTAGATAGGGGGGGGGGGGGATCAAGGGGATCAATCCCCCCATGAGCCTACGATAGTTATAATAGAACTGAATAAAAGTCTTCGTATCTATGTACGTATTTAAGTACCTTTTCATGAAATTTGCTTAGCACTAGCACCTCTTCTGCTATTATGTATGTGCAATTATAAAAAAAACACCTAGATATGTTTTTGTGACGGCTGTGCAATTGAGTATTGTATAATTTCCGCGCTTCGAACAGACCGACCAATCAGGAATGAACATAATTTTAACATTATAAAGTAACTAGTAGTTTTGTGCATATTTTATTCAATGTTGAATTAGTAAGTTAAATCGGTCACTATGAGCAAACAATTGTTTAAAAATTTCAAATGGCTCTAATTGAAAATTTACATTTCGAAAGGGAGAAGTCAACCAAAATCTCCACGCACTTCTCTTTCTAAATTGTATACTATACTTACTATCAAACAAAAGTGCTCGAGCTTTTGTTTGATGGTGTAGTATTGTATCTAAAGCAGTTTTGTCCAATAGAATAGGTAGTAAAAAATTTAGAAAGAGAAGTGCGATGAGGTTTCGGTTAACTTCTTCCTTCGTACATAAAATTTTCCATTTCAGCCATTTGAGCTCTTTCAAACACGTTTTTTGGTCCTAGTGACCGATTAAATTCCTGTTTACATTCGAGCAGCGTGACTTCTGCTCATAGAGGATTTTCAATCAATTTTTAATATTTCGAATATTTTTTAATGTGGAGTAGGTATCGAAATATGAGCTCTTTGAAAAATAGGACTAAGTTTTAGATTTCATTGTCAATTCAATTGTTCCATAATATTTTGAAGTTAATAAAAATTGTCGAGTTAGTAAAAATTTTCTTGCGATGGCTGGACTTCTACATCATGAATCTTGGAGAAATATTTACTAATCATGAGAATACAGTCTAGTTTACAAGTACTTTTGTGTTCAACTTTTTTCATCAGTCTCGGAAGTATATGAGCAAATAGCAAGTAGATAATATTTGAAAAATATTGAGTTCTGTTCGCGAAAATTGTAGAAGTGATAAACAATTTACTGAAAGAAAAAGAAAACAGTTTGTTTTTACAAATATCTCGAAAACTAATTGATATTTGGATATCTAAATGAAAAAGACAAGGAAAATTTCTATAAGAAATTTCTGACTCCCGGAACTGTAGGATAAATATTTATAATTTTCTCAGAGGGGTAAAAATACGGCAGAAAACAGGTAATCTGGCTTGCGAAAGTCACGCCTATTTTGGACACTTCAACAATAAACATTATTTAACTATATTAAATATGGAAATTAAGGAATGAAAAATCTCAGGTTCTTACTGGATAGGTAAATGAACAATAATCCAGCGATAACAAATTTTTAACGCTATTTTTCGCGCATTAGTTATGCAATAGTTTTTTGCCGCTTGAATAAGAACATTGGAACTGTTAAACGATGAATCTGATATGTTTTTCCTTTCTTGGAGCTAGTTTCGAAAGACCTCAGAATAGATCCCCGTTAAAAAATTCGATTTTTCAGTTTTTTACTAACAACTTATTTAGTTGTAAAATTAAACACTCTAATCATAACTTTTTTTTCCTGATTCTCTTATAAACAACGCATTTATTCATAACAATTTTTTAAACAATAGCACATTGAAAACAACCATTTCCATGTAGCTTAGCCGATAATAAAAAACGGATCATCAAATTCATGAAAAAAATTTCATTTTGATTTTGCAAAACTAGGCAAATTGTTAATAAAAAACTGAAAAATTGAAATTTTTTATTTTTTCAACAGGGATTTACTTTAATAGCTCCAAGAATGAAAAAATCTCAGATCTATTCATGAACAGTTATCACAATATTCATGTTCAAGCACCAAAAAATTGTTAATTAACTATTGCATAACTAATAGAAAAATTTCTATTATTTCCGGATTATTGTTGATTCGCCGTTCTACAGTTTAAAGCTGGTTCCGAACGGCCAATGGACTTGAATCTAAGTCATGACCCAACAGATTATTTTTTGAACCACTAAATTCCGGACATACACTACACTCAAGAGCAAGGTGGGACATGAACCCATGATCCTTTGTTCAGAAGCGATACCTCAGCGATACCTCACCGCTGGGCTACCGAGGCCTCCTTGACTAGACTAAATATATTAAAAAGATTTTCGGTGTTTTTCAAGCATGATTTATACGAAGTAGACAAAGCAGCTGATAAATTCATCAAAACTGACAAGCTCTATCAAAAATTTCTTACTGCCACACCCGAAGTTCTCATTACTTGAAAGTGTGGAAGAAATATTTAATTCGTCAAGGTGATGTCAAGAAGAAAAAAAAATTTCTGCTCATTTTGTAATACATGAAAGATTATTTTTATCAACAAATAAAACTTTAGACGAAAAACTTATGGAATTTTACACAAAGTCATATCCCCCCCCATAGCAAAAAGCTATCTACGCCACTGTATATATATATATATATATATATATATATATATATATATATATATGAATATATATACATATATACATATATACATATATGTATATATATATATATATATATATATATAATATATATATATATATATATATATATATATATATATATATATATATTAATATATATATATATATATATATATATTATATATATATATATATATATATATATATATATATATATATATATATTATATATATATATATATATATATATATATATATATACATATATATATATATATATATATATATATATATATATATATATATATATATATATATATATATATATATATATATTTTTATATATATTTATATATATGTATATATATATATATATATATATATATATATATATATATAGTTGAATTGTTGTTGCCTGTGAAATATTTTTTATCTTTAATAAGACATTACTCGTAATTTTGGAGATCACATGTTCTAAACTATACTTTCTTTTTAGAAAAATTTAAAATTCTAGATGATTAGATTTTGTCTGAGAAGATGAGTTGTTATGGTTAGAGTTTGTTTGTTGAATTATTTTGTTTTGATTTATTTTGTTTCTTAAAAAAATCAAAGTATTAAATTTCCGTATATTGAACTTGAATGTTTATATCAGTTCTATCATTTACGACTTTATTTAAATTATTTTGAATATGTAACATTTCTAAAATTTCTCTGCGTTTTTGATCTTTTTCTATTTCTAAAATGTTTGAGCTATTAAAATTGAAACTACGATTCTCATTGTTTTTATGTTTTATTAGTGCTGTGGTTTGTGTTTTTGTATATTTGTGTGCTTTTAATCTTTCTTCTAAATTTTGAAAAGTTTTTCCTGTATATGATTTATTACAATTATCACAGGGTATACTATAAACAACATGAGATTTTTGCAGAAGAGGTGTTTCACTTTTTAATTTAGAATGTATTTGTTTTATTTGATTTTGTGCAGTGTGGGCTACTTTAATATCGTGTGGATTTAAAATATGTGATATTTTATTACTTAAATGAGGAATATATGGAAGAAGAATATATTTTTTGTTAATATTGTCATTTTTTGACGTTTCTAATGTGTTGTAAAGTTTATGAATTCTAGTTTCAGTGATTTTCTTCATAAGTTTTATTAGGTAATCGTTTTTTATGAGTAATTCATGGACATCTTGTAATGTTTCATGTCTGTGTGTAGGTGAAGTAAGTTTTTAAGTGCTTCGTCTATATATCCGATAATTAAACTCTTTTTTTGTGATAAATCATGTGTACTGTTGTAGTTCAAAGTTCTTTGTGAAAAAATTTCTTTTTTATGCCATTTTGTGATAATTTCATTGTTTTTGTGTATGAGAATAATATCAAGAATATTCAATGTATTGTTTGATTATCGGATATATAGACAAAGCACTTGAACTTACTTCACCTACACACCGACATGAAACATTACAAGATGTCCATGAATTATTCATAAAAAACGATTACCCAATAAAACTTTCAAAGAAAATCACTGAAAATAGAATTCATTAACTTTACAACAGATTAGAAACGTCAAAAAAAGAAAATATTAACAAAAAATATATTTCTCTTCCATATTTTCCTCATTTTAGTAATAAAATATAATATTTTAAATCCATACGATATTAAAGTAGCCCACAAAATCAAATAAAACAAATATATTTCAAATTGAAAAGTATAATATCTCTTTTGCAAAAATCTCATGTTGTTTATAGTATACGCTGTAATAATTGTAATAAATCATATATAGGACAATCTTTTCAAAATTTGGAAGAAAGATTAAAAGCACACAAATATACCAAACACAAACCACAACACTAATAAAACATAAAAATAATGAGAATCATAGTTTCAATTTTGATAGCACAAAAATTTTAGAAAAAGAAAAATATCAAAAACGCAGAGAAATTTTAGAAATGTTACATATTCAAAAAATTTCAAATAAAGTCGTAAATGATAGAACAGATATAAAACATTTAGGTTCAATATACGCAGATTCAATTCTTTAAATTTTCTAAGAAACAAAATGAATCAAAACAAAATAATTCAACAAACAAACTCTAACTATAACAACTCATCTTCTCAGACAAAATCTAAATATCTAGAATTTTCAATTTCTCTAAAAAGAGAGTATTGTTTAGAACATGTGATCTCCAAAATTACGAGTAATGTCTTCTTAAAGACAAAAATCAAATATTTTAAACCTATTTTGTACATTACGTGGGTGAAGGTTTCTGTGGTTCCCTTCCCATCTAATATCAACAGACCTGTCTGTTGATATTTGACTAAATAGCACGTAATTAATAACTGAAGACGGCAACAACCGTAATATAAAATTTTTGAAAAAAAAATTAATAGTACCCTATTCTTTGACTTTGCAAAATAAAAATAATTTGAACCTATTTCGAACATTACGTGGGTGAAGGTTTCTGTGGTTTCCCTAACCATCTAATAAAAACAGGTTTGAATGTTAATATTGGACTCTATTGAGTCCAAGCACGTAATAAATAACAGAGAACAAACAGCCACAGCCGAAAAATTTTGATGAAATTTCAATTTTTCAAAAATTTTGATGAAGCTACGAATGTCGTGGCGAAACGTCAACTTTTTAATAAAATCGATTTTTTTGAGATTCACCAAGGCTGTTATTGCTAATGATTTTTATCAAAAAGATTTTATATATATATATATATATATATATATATATATATATATATATATATATATATATATATATATATAAATATATATATATATATATATATATATATATATATATATATATATATATATATATGTGTGTGTTATCTGAGAAAAATTTCGGGGTTCAATCCGATTTTTTCGAAAGTTTTGTTGGCCCTGAGAAGCACTGTTTGTTTCTGGGTTTGCCAAAATCTCATTTGGCTTTTTCACGTGCTGCTGTACGGCTGGTGACTCGACGGAAACTACTGTTCGCCTTCTTCTTTCTTTGCCTAGGTTTCTGTGTTTGGGTCGTGCCATTGCAACGTAGACCCCTTTTAGCATCAATTGATTGAAATATGTTCTTTTTTTTGTTGGATTGCTGCAATTGGTGATTTAGTTTGTAAATTTTCGCGATTGCTGTTCGCCTCTGCTTGTGTCTGGGTTTTATTGGCATTAGCTGGTCCCGTTTCCTGATTGGCTGGTTCGCTGCATAGGCTCCGCCTTCCCACTTCTTGGATTTTTTTCGTCGATGTTAGTTTTCACGTCTTTTGTTATTTTAGGCGTTTTCGTGTTTTTTAAAATTGTTTTCCAAGTTAGTGGAATACTTAGAGCATCGTCTCGTTTGCTTAAATGTCCTGATTTTTATATTTCTAGAGCTTTTCCTATGGTACGGACCCTGTAGTTTTCTATGGATGCTATTTCTCTTGATCGGTCCAAGTATAGTGGCTTTTGTTTTCTGAGGTTGAAATATTGGTGTTGTGTTATTTTTTTTCTTAAGACTCTTTCAATTTAATCTATAATTCCTTTGAAGTATGGAAGTACTGCTTTCTGTCTGGATTCTTCGGCGTTGTTTTTTGATGTTTTTATTGGATTCTCTTGTTTTTTGATGGCCTTTCTGATGTCGGAGTATGTATATCCATTTTTTCGTAAGGTGGTTGTAATCCGTTTTATTTCTTGTTCTCTTGTTTCTGGTTCTGTTAGTCGAAATAATCTGGAAATTAATGAGTTCATTACTGTCTGTTTTAGTGTAGGTCGGTGGTGAGATTGTGCGTTCAGGTATCTGTTAGTGTGTGTTGGTTTGCGATACACGCTGAAACCCAAATTTACGTTCAGTTTCTTATAAGGAGTAAGTCCAGAAATGGTAGTTTTCTATTTTGTTCAATTTCTAAAGTGAACTGGATTTTTCAGTGTAGGGGTATACTGTTGTGAGATATTGTAGAAAATTCCCTAGATCTATCTGAGGGTGAGGCCAGATTGAGAATATATCATCAACATAGCGTTTCCAAAATTTGGGTTCTAGGGGAACATTTTCTAGAGTCTCCTTCTCGAAATATATCATAAAAAGTTTAGCTATAACAATAGATTTTGTCGTTAAACATGAAATGAGTGTTTTTCAGACAGTGTTCCGCGATGCCGATGACGTAACCTGGAAATTTTGTTCAGAGCTTCCTCAACGGGTATGCTTGGGTACAGTGATTTTATGTCCAGGCTTGCTAAAATGTCATTTTCTTCGATGTGTTTTGCAAACTCTCTCGTAGTCGTTGCAACGTGCATCTGTTCAAATACAACATGAACCGTCTATCATGGAAATTATCTCGGAGCCCTAGAGAAGCCATTCAAGCATTAACCTTTCCAGAGAGTTTTTCATCGATATTTTTGCAGTTTTGTTGAGTGAAAATATCTATAATCTGTCTACTAATATATCCTGAGCCTTTATGACTGTTTTCAACAGATAGAAATCCATAATACATCTCGACAAATATAATGTCCACTTCCATTTTGGAAAAAATATTAATAATATTTGATATTATTTGAAAATCACTAGGATTTCTGAAGTCAAATTTCAAGTTCTCTGATAATTCGTTGAATACTTCATCAAGCAGTAAAAAAGCTACTACTGTTATTCTCCATTGAAAATATGTTCTTAGAACAACATAATATAACGTCAAAATGAAATGAAGTATCTTCTGATGATGGTACATCTGAAGGAAACTTCAATTGTCATATTGCTTCCAGAACATCTATACATGCTCCTTAGAGATTATGGTTGCTCAGTTGATAAGAAAGAAGGATTTCAGAATATCAAATGCACAGTTGGAATAAATGCCCATCCATTACCGAATGTCACGTGGTAATATGCGTACAACCATTATTAGGAGTTCAAGGAATAAATTTAAATTTTTTCAGGTTAAATAACAAAAATGAAACGATTCCACTAGGCACGTTACAAAACATTGAGAAAATCGATAGCACGAATATAAAAGCTTGGCTTGAAATCAAAAATGTAACTTCGATGGATGCAGGAATGTATACTTTCATTGCTGTAAACCCATATGACAGTGCAAATTTGGTCTACTATGTGAACATTATTAGTGAGCATTTCTAGTTTTTATATAGCTCCAGCAAATTAGTTCGCTATAGAACTGAGAATCTAATTTCGATTAGGACTGTGTATAATTTTCTTTCAGGGATTGCAAATTAATACGCTTATTCATAACTTTATAAAAAAATGAAAAAACTAACTTTTCACAGGTTGAAATAAAAATCTATTGAGTTAACGCGTTGCGTCATAACATTGACTTCATCTCGTACTGAATTGTGGTATTAAAAAACAATCTATTCATAAGAAAAATTGAACATAACAGAGGGGTCCCTAGAGAAACTAAATAACAATAAGCAATTTATTAAGAGTTATTGGTAGGTACATTGAACAGATTAAGGAGACGAGAAGGGTTTACTTCAATGTGGTCCTTAACTAGGTTTCTGGAACGCGTTTACTCAATAGATTTTTATTTCAACCTGTGGAAAGTTCGTTTTTTTTATTTCTTTCCAGAGTGATGTATATGAGCTTTCACCAAGTGAATGCAATTCAATTTAATACGCTTATTCAACATACCGTAATCTTGATGGTATCCTGTACTGAACTCTCTATCAAGGTGAAAGTAGTGTTCTTTCGTAAAGTCCGAAAAATTTTTACTTGTAGAATGTGCACTGCTTCACAGAGAGAGAGAGAGAGAGAGAGAGAGAGAGCTCCCAACATCATATAGGCGGTAAATACTTCAGCTGTCGATTATTAGATACACTTTTTTGATAAATGGTCTAATTTTAGTAGAAATCTCCGAGAGCGGCGATGGCTCAGCGGTAGAATGGTGGACTGCTAACCGCAAGGTACCGGGTTCGATCCCCGGGCCACTCTAACGAATTTAATCGCCGCTCCGTGTTTCGGAAGACACGTAAAGATGGTGGTCCCTGCTACTTAGTAGTCATTAGGTCATGGTAGAGGCCATTGCGCGACCTGAAAACTTTAACACAAGACTTACCACCACAAGTCACGCGAACTTTACCTTCTCTCCGAATATTAAAAACAGCTTTCAGGATTCTGATTTTATTATACTCAAGCATGCAATATCAAGTCATATTTGATTGCAATGCTTGTAATCGTATTTCTGTAGTGAATATAATAGGACCTATGAAAAATACCAGCAAAAATCAAATACAGAAAACGATAATCATGCATGTGGATCGACAATACTATACATTTCAATGCAACTAAAACGAACAGGTCTGGAATCAACCTTTTAAAATAACTAATATTCAAAAAGTAACACCATTCCAATATTAACAAATTTCATTTATAATCAACGAAAGTATTTGAAGATATATTTTGATGAAATCTGATGAGAATTCACGTTGAAAAAAAAAGTTTTTTTCATATTTTTCGAGAATCATCTAACTTAGTTTCAGGTACCCAGCAAGTTGTGTACCAAAATAATACGGCCAATGTTTTTAAGTAATACAATATTTTACCTTGATGAAAACTCATATATTAATGTTATTTATGTATCATTATTACCTATAAAAATTAATAACTTTCTGAAAATTCTTACATCTCAGATATATTTGGCGGTTAACGTTTTCAGCGATTCTTCATTCAATACTCCTCGAGTTCACGAAGCAGCTGGGAGTACGCATGGAGAGTAAGAAGACACTAAACAAATTGTTATCAACAAAATGATATCTCATATAATATAGAATTTATATTTGTTGTTTTTGGGTTTGGTTGAATTTTTGTGTTATTCTCGCCAGAATTTTCTGTTCTACCGAAAACTTATAATTATTGCTTGTTAACGTTTCAGAAGAACCAGTTATTCAATTGAAGCTTGGAAAAGAATATCAGCTTCTAAAAAAGGAGACATCAATTGAATGCATTGTCCTATCTTATCCGGTGGCTTCTATTATGCTGAAGTACAAACCATGCTTCGATGATACATGTGACTATGAAAACGTAAGTTGAGATTCTGCCTGGAGAAATAGTGTGATAATGTTCGGTATTTATTTTTAGATATCAATTTATATATTTCCTGATCTGCAGATAAGCTTTTCACATAAATAGATTCATGTTCACAGACAAATATTATACCATATTTTCAGGTAGATATTGCAGAACTTGATAAAAATTATTTCCAAGTAATTGCAAGTGTAAAACATATTTTCGAAAAGCCTGGTACTATCAAGTGCGTCGCATGGCAAATAATTGATGGCTCTGAAATACAACCGTTTGAAAAAGAAGTCAGACTCTTCATATCTGGTGAGCCTTGTTTTGATTTCAGTTGTATACGGATGGATTTTTTTTTTGGTGTACTTTTTTATTCATGTTTTTACATTGACAACTCTTTATATCATCTATTGTCTGTATACATGGTGATGATAGTACTAATAAAATAATGTTTCCAAAATTCTTCCCGCTTTTGTAATTGAGAAATAGATACTTCAAAAACTGCTGAATAAATTACACACCAAAGCATAGCTATGAAAAACTGAAACTCTTTAATACTTTAACAGTGCGTGCACTACTTGCGACTTCTTCATCCTTCTCCGAAATTTCTTGTTCTTTATTGTTGTATTCATCTCTCGGTTTGGTTTCACGGTTCTCTGTGTTTCTCTGAAATCAGTTGATCTTTGTCATCTCATATACTAAATAAACATATAGCATATCATATACGCAGCAGAGTTTTACACAGGTCAGTCCAGATACATGAAATCAAACTTGATTAAAAAAATTAACAAATTGACAACGAATCACGAACATGAACACTTAAAGAAGTCATGCATATCATATAAAACATTTTCAACAATAAATTTCTTCACATATACCCTAAACCTGATCACAGGCATTGCACGCACTTGCGGGGGAAGATGATTAAAAAATTTCCAGGACCAGTAGTTGGGTCCATTGAGTGATTTACTCAGTCGATAAAATTTCAATCGAAAATTTTGCTTATGCCTTGTATCACGCACATGGCAGCTTTCATTTGTAACTGCCAAATATGCACTATCTGGTGCATAACACAGGCAGACATAAACAAACAACCCTGGAAATATCAGGATCTGAAGCGTTCTGAAAGCATTCCTACAGCAATCCCTATAACCAATACCTGCCATTATTCGAATGACCCTACGTTGCATCCGAAAAACCTTATCTCGCCCCGAGCAATGGCCCCAGGCCAACAATCCATATCTTAAATGGATTCAAAAAGTGCGAAACAGATGTAGATAAATTACGAATTACAAATATGTTTGCACACAATTTAGATGTCAAAAATTCTGTTCGTATAGTCCAGATTAACACAGAGTCAACGTATACACCCAAAAATGAAGTACTTCCTCTTTCATTAGATCTCAAGCTGAAAAAAATCTCAGTTTTATCCGCATTCAAACACAAAAGATTTTCAGTGAACCACACTTGCGCTTTAGTCCGGGCGTTTTGCGACATTTCTCTGAGACAGTCCAGGTTCCTTTCTCTTACAGATAAGCAAGTATCATCAACATACAGCACCGACTCAGCCAGGGGCACGTAATCAGGCAAATCATTAATAAATATGAACAAAAGTATAGGGCCAATAATTGAACCCTTGGGAACACCTATTGTTACCCTTTTTCATTTGATTGCTGACCTCCACAGCGTACTACCTGAAACCTGTTCGACAGATACGACGATAAGAGAGAAATAGCTAATTCAGTGAAGCCATCCATATTGAGTTCATTCAATAAGATGACATGGGGTACACAGTCGAAAGCTTTCGACAAATCAAGTAGAACCGACAACGAATGCATGCCCCCTTCAAAGCACTCATTCGCGCATTTAACAAACTCTATAATAGCTTTCGTGGTGCTCTGTCCTCTTCTGAAGCCAAACTGAGACTTTGAGAATAGGTTATTTGACTCAAAAAAAAACTCAACCACTTGGTGACACATTACTTTTTCCAGTACCTTGGAGAAGACTGGCAGTATAGAAATTTGTCTGTCATTGCCAACATCCTCTGGGTCGCCTTTTTTAAATAGAGGAATGGTCTGGAAAATCTTCAGGCAGTCCGGAGACACACCTGACATGAGGCATTGATTAATTGATGTTGTTAAAAGAGATATGATAATATAAGGCCAAAAAAGTCTACAGATTTACTGTTTTTTAGGGAGCGAATAGCATCCCTGACCCCTACTTGACTCACCTCGCCAAACTCGAAACTCATAGATGGAGGTATATGTCTCGAAAATAAATCAAGATCAGAACACCTGGGCAGCGATCCAACCAAGGCATGAGGAATTGAAACAAAGCGATCATTAAACTCATCAGCACTAATTTCAAGTTCATCTGTAGTCTTCTCAGACCTTCTTTTCTTGTTTATGAGATTTCATGCAGCTTTGCTGACATTACTAAAACCTTCAATTATTTTATCATTTGCTGCTATTTTTCCTCGACGGAGAGCTACTCTATAACTCAATCGTAGTTCATTTCTTAACGCTTTTAAAGTATCCCTTCTGTATAATATATAAAATTCATTTACGAAAGTTAATTCCTTCCTCATAGCATCTAATTCCTTCGTAAACCATTTAATCCCACTATCGCTTTGACGACCTCTTATGATCTTCTCCGGAAAAGCTATCAGAAAGCAGTCCAGGAAATTCTGCTGAAAAATCCGAAAATTATTGCCGACATAACCATCCGGATGACCAAGGTAGTCTCAGCTCAAATTCTCCAACATTGTATGCATAACATTGTAGCCTTGTTCAGTTAAAGGCCTGCACTTTGCTGGAATGAACTTGTCAGCTACATGGGATAAAGTCACACGAAATTTTCGCGCTTTATGATCAGAGAAATCACGCCCAAACACCCCAGTTTCAGACTCACCAGCATTAAAATTAGTAAATATGTTGTCGAGGCATTTATTCCCTCGAGTAGCCTGAAATATAGATTGATGCAGACCGAAAGAACGAAACAAGTGACAGACAATTTTTGATTTATTTTTAATTTTCTGATATGATTCCTCATTACCATAAATATTGAAATGCACATTAAAGTCTCCACACACAATTGAATTCACACTGGAATCGATCGAATTCAAAACCTTCTCCAACACAAGTGAAAAACTATCGAAGTTGCCATTTGGTGAATGGTAAATAGATACTATGGTGAGGTTTTTTTCACTTATGTGGATACCCGCCATCTCACAGTCAACTTCTATTGATAAAGAAGAAGAATAGTCAGATTTATAAATCTAATATTGTTTCTGCATAAAACCAGAATTATTCCGTTCAGTCTTCAGTAAATCTTTCGTAAAATCAAATCATGAAAAATATACTATTTATATAACATACATAAAGTGAACAAGGAAAATTACACAATAATTTGAAAACTATCAAATAACTGTCCAAGGGATCTGGATTTATATTCGGCGACGCGAAATCTGCATTTACAATCCAACAGTGAATTACGTCAATTTACTACGATTCAAATTCTCTATACAGCGGTTTCGATCTTGTTAGATTACATCAGTGCAGCTTATTTGAATGAGAGTGAATTAAAGAATTTATAGTTGTTTCCCACTACAAATCGAGGTTGGATTACCATATGCAAAACAACCTATAGCGATATAGTTTGACCCGAAGGGCAGTAAGCTCTCAATCAATTTCCCGGCTACAGTACCATCTTTAGTTGTTTGCAGCAAATATTGGAACTTGTCATCCAATTGAATTTATATATCATCATGGATTTTTTTGAACTGGCCCTAGAACCATATCCAATTTCTGACGTTCCTATCCAATTTCTTAAACTCGAGTTTTGGTAGTTTGAAATTTATCTTGTTCTTGTGTGATGTGGAACTCTGCGTTTTAGTCATCTAGTTTTGTTTCGTCTTCTCGTTCATGAGCACTTTGTATCTTGATATTCATGTAATTATTTTGTCCCTGAACATCTCAACTTCATCAAATTATTTTCCGATATCTACTTCACTAAGATTGGATGAAAATGAATTTTCTTATATGCTCATCTAGTGAAAACAATCTCTCACTATAATTCTTCAACTTTCTCTTTGAAGCTAGCACTTGTTCCGAGATTACTAACATATCTGCAAGTGCTAAACACAGTTCTTTGCATGTTTTATTGAAAAGTCTTCGGATGCACCCCCTTTTCATTTTCAAGTTTCCCATCGTCACTCTGTCACGGTCGCCACATATATAGTATACTGATGAAAATGATAGTAGTCCAAGCGGCGCGTATTTTTTTCTGCAATCTTCTACAGAATTGATTTGACTGTTGAAACAAGTTCAGGGGTGTACCCTGAATATAAATCCACGTTGGCGTCATGCGGGGGTGGTCGCGTTAGCCCCCATCTTGGAAAACACGTTTCATCAAATATCTCGAGAACCGTGCATCGTACTACAAAAATAGTTGAAATCATTTTCGTAGATAATAACATTTTCTACAATTTTTATCTCTATCTTTTCTCTGTAAAATGCATAGGTTTTTATTTATAGCGCTCTAAACTCGTTTTTATTTGTTTATTTCTAAATATATGATACATGAAAACTGGTAATAACCAAATTTGTAGAGCATAAAATTTACTATCAATTTTATTTGAAATTTTTTTCCGTAAAATGTATACTTCAAGAGCTATAGCTTGATAAAACTTGCACCTCGTAAATTATCATACGAAATTTTTCTCGTTACTGAGAGCGGAAAACATTTCGTATCGCATAAAATGGCATAAGATGTTCAAAAATTATTAATACTACTATTATCAATAATAATTAATATTATTATTATATTATATTTTTATTATATTATCTTATTTCATAGTTTATTATTTATAATATGAAATCATTAATTAATTTTTATTTATGGTAGGGGAAATGCATTATGCACGGAGTGCATCCAGACAACCGGATCCGTGATTAGATTGATTGAGTTGAATGATAAAAATAATAATAATAATGAGAAGGAAAAGATGAAGAAAGAGGTAACAGAGTAAAATTGATGCAAATCAATTCGGAAAAAACAGACAAAAACATTTATTTATATAAAAAAAGTAGCACGTTACTTTATAAAGCAAGTCTCATTTGTTTCGATGATGAAGGAAGACACCCATCGCCTAGCAGATCTCCGTCTTCTGCCTCCATTATTATAAGTGAAGGAGATGCATCGAAATTTGAAAGACACACAACTGAACACAAAACTTACGCAGCTACAACAATTTCCATGCGATGAAGCCGAGTGCGACTTCTGTGTCCATATACAGCATTATAATCTCGTGGCTATTCTGCGTCGACTCGGCAGAGTATGCATTTCACGGAAAATTGTTCCAAATAAAATTTATAGTAAATTTTATTTTCTACACATTTAGTTATTATCATTTTTCATGTTTCATCAACCGTTAACTATATATTTTGCAATAAACAAATTGAAAATAGTTTAGAGCGCAATAAATAAAAACCTATGCATTGTACCGGGTGTCTGATTACGAGAGTACCCGATGTATCTCAGAAACTATTCGTCGTGGAGACTTACGGTAAAAAATGTTATAACCATAGTGGCCAACAGAAAATCCTGGAAATTATTTTCAGATTTCTCAGATGGCCAACAGGGGGCGTAACTGCGATCTAAAACTTTTAAAGTAATTTTTTTCTGAAATACACCTAGTAAATATACCAGAAAAATATTTTTTATTTCAAGCTGAGCTTTATTTAAGTAATTTTTATTCGACACTTTTTGACGTATCTATTGAAATGAAGTGGGGGGGAGATTCAATGATTTTTTGAATAAACAGCTGTAACTCCTGAACGACTGAACGGATTTGAACAAAGTTGATCTCGTTGGAAGAAGCATTCATTGTTTCATCAAAACCATCTTATCAGTGAGCTGGAAAATTTTTAGTGATGCCGGTAGAGAGCGTTCTTGATATAAAAACAGAAAATTGCAAATTTCTCCAGAAAATCAAACGCAATAACATGACCTTTTCTCATAAAAATGTAGTGTGATGATGGCAAAATAGGCTAGTGAAAACCGTATCTCGATATCGCATTACTAGCCTAAAATAACGAAGAAAGAAAATTTAGATATCACATAATTTTAAAAAGACGCCTTTATACCAGTATTTATTATTATTTATTTGCCTTTTTCCAAGAATCAATGATGAAATTTCATAATTTAATAAATTTCGAATAGGTTCTAGTACCCTTAGTTCGAAAAATTTTTAAAAAATCGTTTGGGGTATAATAATCAATGAATATAATCTAAGCAAGTGCAAGAAGGTAGTCAGAATATGAAGATCAGTTCATGAAGGAAAAACAAATGCCTACAATCAACATGTCAACAAATATCAGAAAAGAACTAATATTCGCAGTGTAATGAGTTTTTGTGTCACACAAAAGTAATTACTGAAAACTATTGAAATGAGTTTACAAACGATGAAGCTGTTGATATGTTTGCGGTATATTTTGAATGTCTTCAAAATGCGGCATTGGTAAAAAGAGTATACCGAACTCGATTCACGTCATGCGAGAATTTGTTGAGCACATTTGAAGAAAATAAAGATTTTTTATCTGAAATTCATGGGGTCGAAGCAGCTAGTACTACGCAAATTTCGCAATAAAGGCAAAAAAATTCTCGCATGGCGTAAACGCTGAATATAGAGCTCTGTAGGTATATTCTCTGGGCCAATGCTGTATTTTGAAGAAATTCAAAATATACCGCAGTGATATCAACAGCTTCATCGTACATTTCAATCCTCACTTCTGTGTGCCACAAAAACTCATTACACTGCCACTATAAGTTTAATTTTAGTATTTGTTGACAAGTTGGTTTCAGGCATATGTTTTTCTTCCATGGCCTGCTTTTCATAGTCTGACTACCTTGCACTTGCATATTATTACATTGATTATTATGCTCCCACTCGATTTTTTTTTAAATTTTTTGAGCTATTATTCAAAAATCATAAAATTATGAAATTTCATCATTGATTCTTGGATGAAAATAAATACCGGTGTGATGGCGTCTTTTTGAATCATATGATAAATAAATTTTCTTTCTTCTTTATTTTAGGCTAGGAATAGGATATCGAGATACAGTTTTCACTAGCCAATTTTGGCATCAACACACTACATTTTTATGGAAAAAAGGTCATGTTATTGCATTTGATTTTTTAAAGAAATTATTATATTATTATATTATATTATTATTATATCAAAAAACGGTCTCCACCGGCATTACTGAAAATTTTCCAGATCATAGATAAGATGATTTTGATAAAGCTATAAATGCTTTTGCCAAAGAGATCAACTTTGTTCAAATCCGTTCAGTCGTTCAAGAGTTACAGCTATTCAAAAAAACATTGAATCATCCCCCACTTCATTTCAATAGATAGGTATGCCAAAAAATTTCAAATAAAAATTACTTGCTTGAAATAAAGAATATTTTTTTGGTATATTTACTAGGTGTATTTTATATTCAGGGGACACCCCTGAACATGTTCCAACAGTCAAATCAATTCGGTAGAAAATTGCATTACGAACAACAGTGTTTTTTTGGTCTGGCGCTTGGCCTATAGTATAAAGACGAAAATTGATGCTATCAATGACAGAAATTTGACTTAATTTTTCATTCACTTTTACATTGAAAACACTTCATGTCATCTACTTATTGTATACATAGTGATGTATACTCAAATGATGTATACTAAAACAATGAACAAGGTTTTGAATCAGAAAATGTATTATTTCCAAATCTCAATATAACTGATTTTAGATATAAGAAAATAAATCACTCAGTAAATTGAATAATTTTGTTGTTCTATTGTAGTGGCTCAACTGAGAGTTATGATTTCAGAAAGATATTATAATCTCTGAAGAATAGTGACTATTATGAAAATTCTTTGACGAAGCAATTATTTCTATTTATAGATATAGAAAATGGGTTTGCCATAGAATCTGTAAATGGTGCAGAGTCTAATGATTTATATCATGTAATATTTATCACTATTGAGAGCTCGACGGAAATAAAATGTTCAGCAGTCATCCAGAACTTCACACAGAGGATAAAATGGAAGAGAGGTTCCACAGAAATAATTTCTAACGAAAGTAAGTTTTCTGAAAAGAATTTCTAGATCTTATAATAGATATTGCAGTTAATCGGTTTTATTCAAAATCAGATTCACATCTCATACGAATATTTTTAAAAGTAAATGAAGCGAATAAGAAAAATTAAGGACACCCTACTGCGTAGCACTAGGAATGATAAAACCCCTCGGCATGTTGTCAATATTTTTTGAATGTACCTATTATATACATTAGATACCAATGAAAGTCGATTTTACGAATGAAATGAAGGAAAATTGCAATAATTGTATTAATAAGTCGATATTACGAATAAAATCCGTGAAAATTTAGCAAAAAAATTCATTGTTTGACTGTAGAATTTGAATATCCTATCCCGGCTCATATTGCTGCAAATTATGAATCAAATTGATAAGATATCTCTATGGATGGGGAGCAGACACAGACGCAGAATCAAGCTTAAGCTATCAACGTCGCTTGGTTACCGTGGCACACAGAGCACTTCGACGCATGTTTTGTAGGACTTCGTACATATCGACCTTGGCGCATGCGCATGTCGTAATGCCTATCTAAAAAACGCTATAATTTTTCATTCTTCGTCGGGAAAAAATTGGGAACAAAATTTCTCTGATGACATCATATGTATTTTATCGATATCCGTTGGAATTTTTAAAATCGGACCAGATCCCAACTTTTTGTAGTGAGAATTTAGCTTCACTTCGGGGTAAAAACGCTATATTTTTGTATTTTTCGTTGGGAAAAAGTGGTAATTCAAATTCCCTGATGAAATCATATGTGTTTCATCGATATCCGTTGGAACTTTTAAAATCGGGCCAGTTACCAACTTTTTGTCGTGAGACTAAACCCCTTTAGCTTCGCCTCAGGGTAAAAAAATCTTTCGCATTCATGTGAGTGACTTTTGAGTCGGTCATTATTGATTCTCAATTATTGAATACCTGAATAGTAACGAATAAATGAACTGCTGTTAATGCTGTGAAGAGAATCAAGATAATTTGGATTTGATAATACTTTATAGTCTGTCACATAGCAAGCTAGTTTGAGAATGTCTTCTTATAGTAAAACTGAAGAGTCTTAGGAATATAAATTTTTTTTACCTATGATATCTTCGTTATGAGTTAAAGAAACTACTTTCTATTATTCTCCTTGACATCCTAAGATTCTTAGAAGAGTGTGAGCTATTGGGTATAGTTTTCCTCGTCAAGGCAGAAATATCTTTATTATTGATCAGCACGATGCACAGAAATAAATAATCTTTATCAATATACTCAGTACACAGGATTATCTTTCGTCTAAATCACAATGGATCAGAAGACATTGAATACAATGAAGCACTTTCTCTTTCAAAGTGAATATCAAAAAATAATGGACCTATATTCCTCAACATATATTCATTCACGATATTACGAATTGAAAAAGATATCATGAATCGAATTAGATACTCATATTTATTATCATTAAATTATAAACGTTTTCATTAAAAACCATTGAGGCTTATCTAAATTAAACAGCTCTCATACCATGAGCTCATGAGACACTGTAATTTGTAAAGGAGAGTTGTTTTGAATATATTTTACACATTATTGTACTCTCCTACTACGGTATTTAAGGATAATGTGATGTACTACGATTCTGGATAAATGATGTTCGAGCATATGGATAAGTACATAGTAGTTGTTTAATTGTTAAACTTACACTAATGAATATTTTCATTGAGTAGCTACATGCAAACATTGATTGAAACGGTTGCTTGTAAATACGGTATATAATATATATATATATATATATATATATATATATATATATATATATATATATATATATATATATATATATATATATATATATATAAAATAGAGATTTGGTTTGATTTTTGGTTGTTCCAGGTTCGTAAAAGTACTTTAAAATTACTAGATTAATTCGTTTAATAGACGTTTTAGGAGTAGTACTCATAGGTTCTGACGAAATGGCATAGAAAAAACAAAGCACAGATCGGATTCTTGATTACCAATCAGACCACCCTATTAAACAAAAAAAAGGTACAATTATAGGTTACATAAATCGAACCCTGAAACTGACATCACCACAATTACGTCCAGAAATGATACAGGAAGTAAAAAACTATTGAATAAGAACCATTATC
>JARQZK010002177.1:442500-452500 GCA_030704885.1 Cynegetis impunctata | reverse complement strand
TATAAAAAAAAGTGTATTTTTGACATAAATTTTCCAAAAGGTTATCTGGAAAACTAGCCGAAGATCCGGTTAACAAACTTTTATTGAGTAAGTCGAAGAAATGCAGTTCTTTCAAATAAGAGAACCTTATTTCTATTTGACCACTAATAGTATCCAAAATTTCATAAAATATTTGCTTATAGTGAAGCTCCATATCTGCGTAACTGATGTTCATTCGTTTTGGGCTAAATTGAGTCGTATCATCAGTAGTTTGAAATACAGAAAATAGTTTTTTAAAATAAACTTCTGCACGAAATTCTGAAATTTTTTCCAAAACAAACTTGAGCCGATTTCGTGAGTAAATTACATCTGCAAACTTGTGCTGTAAGATTTGAAAAACTGTTTCTGTTTGTTCAAAAATCAATTCAAAGATGTTTAAAAAATATATAAATTCCTTATCTTGTAAGTAAGATATTAATCCGCGTGCTGTATTTAAAGTTACTTTATCGGTGAAAAATTCCTCACTTTCAACTAGGTATAGAATTAAATCCTCAAAACCTAAGCGGCCCCAAACAGAGACATTTTCACTAGTAAAAAGTAAACACTGCCAACAAAATAATTTATTTTTTACCTGTGATCCGGTTAGGCAAGGATGTCTCTCATAATTCCTTGTATTGAAACCGCGGTTTTGTTACGCTGCACCAAATTGTTTAATTCAGGGGAAGGTCGCAATGTTTTTATCAAAACTTTATCCTCATAACTAAGTGCACTTAAGTTATGGGATAACAAATATTCCACTAAGTCACCATTGGAATTTTTGAAATTAACTTCAGTAACCGAACTCATTTTAAAACAATACGCGAGCAATATAAGTAAACACGCTGCCATTAGTAACTACGATCACACTACGATTCAATTAATGCTTTCCAACGAATTCACTCGATGTCACGCGAAATTCTATAGTTGTGATTGGTCGACATTGTATGAGACTGGGTTCCTATCCGTGTTGCCATTTACATGTGTTTTGCTTTTCTATTGCAATGAAGTACTCATTCGGAGTATTTGCACCGTTGTTTGCTTTTCTGTGGCAGGCATAATGAACGTTGAGAATATACCTTTCCATGCCTCCGCATCGTTGCCAAAAATCTTGAAATGAATGAAATGCAGTAAATGTAAATACCTTCTATCGTAATTAATGAATTATATTATATAATGTAGGTTGAAAGGAAGGTAGGTGCATAAAATAATATTAATATGCTGAATGCTGACTATTCAATATAATATATTAGTGATACACGGAATATTATTGAGGAGGCTTAGCCTCCTTAGCCTCCATTGACTAGCCGCCCCTGATATATATATATATATATATATATATATATATATATATATATATATATATATATATATATATATATATATATATATATATAGAATAAATGATAATACTTTTTTATTTTCCAGAGTACAACATCAGGACAGCTTCAACGGATTTCAGTCTTTCGAGCTTTTTGAATATTTCAGACATAAATATAAAGGACGAAGGATTCTATACATGTGAACTATATAACGTAACGAGTGGAAGTGAAGCACTTATGAAGAGTAAGAGTGTATCTGTTTCTATGTCGCTGTGTGTTGCACCAGTTCTCATAGAGAATAATTTGAATTCTACAATTGTAATTAGTGATGGGTCAAAACTCGAACTGATATGCGTTTTCAAGGGCACACCTGAGCCAATTATCACGTGGTACAAAGTGAGAAAGCTTATTCGTATGATACCACAGTAAATTGGACTCACTATTTTGTAATTACTATAAATCTTTCAGAACAGTGATATTTTAACATCGTCTGATACTATAAATTTCAATACCGATGGACACAAAATTACCTTTTCTCATACTGTTAAGGGAGATGAGGGATTGTACAAATGCGAAGGAAAAAACACTTGGGGAATCAAAAATAGAGAAACGAAACTTATTTTCAGAAGTAAGTGTCAATGACTGTGAAATGCAATTATGAATATTTGAAATTATTTCATCTAGTGACAATTTTTTTATTATATACTTTCTGTCAAGTAAATATCCTGATATCACGATTCCTTGAAATTTGATTCATGGAATTTTTATTATATCAAGAAAATTTTTCCACGCAAATTTGGGACGAACTTTCATGAAGTTTTCGAAATTTGGGAAAATCGAATTTGATTTAATTTTACTCCTTATCTCGATTTGATCTTCTTCCAGCTGTGAAATAATCGATGTTCTGGAAAAATATTGTATAGAAATTACGATGCTTATAGTAAGCAATATTATGTTACGTGAATTGAATATAGTTTGAAAAAAATTTGTGAGTAGGCATTTGCCGTTCCAATTTCTCGTCACGAATATTCCTGTAAGTAGGGGAGACCGGGTACAAAAGTAACATTTTGTACTTTCGCCTTGGTTTCTCGTTAGGTGTTATTATTTCGGTGAAATTGATATAGCCATACATAAATTCCGTTTATGTTCTATACATTAGCATCTTGAATTACCTTGTTATTGTGTATTTTGCATGAATCACAGAAACTTTAAAAAAATTTGTCATTTGTTACTTTCGACCACGTTGGCGGGCTGAAAGTAACACGTTGTGGGTCGAAAGTAACAGTCAAAGGGATTAGTAATGAATATGATATGACATATTTAATCAAACAAATATTTATTGAAAATTTCAGTGTCAGTCTTCTCTATTCAGACTCGCAATTATGGCACACATAATTCAGTGACGCATTCAGTAGGTACCTATGAGACCACATTTTGCATTCGAAACAATGTAAACTACGCACATTCAGTCGACTATCGCTAAAATTTTCTAAACAAACGAGGTAGAAGCAATCTTCGTCGTCAAATTTATTTTCCATGTCTACAACTGCGCTGGTATTTCTAGCTTAATTTTTTTTCATATATCTATGCAATGTAACATGGCAGACATTAAATTTTTTCTGTCATGGCTCTAATTTTTTCACCATCATTAAAATGCTCTTCAGCCGCTTTTCGATAAACTTCCATGTTAGTTGTTATTCGTGCGGTGGTTATTATGCGTTGTCGCGGCATTTTGTTGAAATAAACACACACAATTAAAAAGTTTACTTAGAGTAAATCAATATGGGGACAAAAGTAACATGTTACTTATGTACCCATAGGGCTGCGTTACTTTTGTACCCTACAGCATTTTTGTTAGAACATGAAAGATAACCTTGAAACGGAACATCATAGACAAAAACGAATTTAAGCACTGTAAAATCAATCCAATCGAGTATCAATATGCAAATATTCAGATTTATATCATCCCTTTAATACTACAAAAACATTAAATAAGTAAACGTCAAAAAATTTACTTTTGATTTGTGAAATCACGTAGCGTCCTCTCACACGATCTAACAGTGCGTGGTGCGAGTGGCGATTGAATGCAACTGAAGGTGGCGCCACTGGCTATCACCTGACAGCAGCTAAGTGGTGTTTTGGCAATTCTTTAAACCTACAAACAATTTGTTACTTTCGACCCGCCGTTACTTTTGTACCCGGTCTCCCCTAGTTAGTTGAAGAAACTATGAACGGACAGAACTATAAGTTCGAAAAATGTGATTAGCTGCATCTGTGTTCTATTGATGAATATATTTTTCAGACAAATCCAGCACGAGATGGCCTGGAATAATTGTTGGAGTGTTGACGTTATTGGTTGTGATAGCATCTGTTACAACAATCACTAATCATATCAATAAAAAAGTGAGACTAACGAAGATATTTTTTCAAAACATATTTGTTGATCATTTTGATTTTCAGAAACTTGAGAAACGTCTAGAGGATGCAGGTTTGACCAATTTTGAGGAAGGCCTGTTGGATAAATGGAATCCCGAACTAGTAATTTACGATCAAGCTGAACTATTGCCATACGACCGAAGATATGAGTTTTCGTTAAAGAATTTGAAATTAGGTGAGAAATAAAAAGACCCTGAAATTCAATACAATCAAATTTGCTTGAAAATGTATTCACAAAAATGTGATATTTTTTCGTGAGTTTATTAAAAATATAAGCCGTTATAAGCATTATTCAAATGAAGTTTTACAATAATACATTCGAAGTTGAGTCAGCATAAAATGTATACATTTCAGGAAAAATATTGGGTTCAGGTGCATTTGGAATGGTTGTGCAGGGTGAAGCTAGAGGTATTCAACCCGATGAAGAAATTACAACAGTAGCAGTGAAAATGGTAGATCGTAATGCTCAACACGTACAAATTAGAGCTCTAGTTGCGGAACTCAAAATCTTGATCCATCTGGGAAAACATCTGAATGTTGTAAATCTCCTGGGCGCATGCACAACGAATATAGCTAAAAGTAATTTTAATGTACTCTACGCTATATGAACATGAACAATATTTTATCAGTCAATGATCATAGATTGTTATTAATCAATATATATATATATATATATATATATATATATATATATATATATATATATATATATATATATATATATATATATATATATATATATATATATATATAGTTGATGGAATTCGTCGTTATTACGTGATAATTTAACATGATGAACAAAACTAAATTTGAATTTACTACGTTTATTATCACAAAATATTTTGAAAAATTTAACACTGCGATTGCAACTTCGGTCGACCATCATCGGGTAGATTGAGTTGAGAACTCTGGTCTAGTGACCGAAATTGCAATCGAAGTGTTGAATTTTTCAAAATATTTTGTGATAAACGTAGTAAATTCAAATTTAGTTTTGTTCATCATATATATATATATATATATATATATATATATATATATATATATATATATATATATATATATATATATATATATATATATATATATATATATATATATATATATATATATATATATATATATATATATATATATATATATATATATATATATATATTTAATCTCTTGATAATTATTAGCAATAACAGGCTTGTTGAATCTCAAAAAACTCGATTTTATTAAAAAGTTGACGTTTCGCCACGACATTCGTGGCTTTATCAAAACTTTTGAAAAAATTGAAATTTCTTTGACATCTATTGATTTGAAAAAATTTGAATAGAAAAAGACTACTATGTTTCAATAAAATTTTCGGCTGTGGCCGTTCTTTTTTATTTATTACGTGCTGTTCTGTCCAATATTAACATTCAAATCTGTTATTATTAGATAGATGGTAAGGGAAACCACAGAAACCTTTACCCACGTAATGTTCGAAATAGGTTCAAATTATTTTGATTTTGAAAAGTCAAAGAATAGGGTACTATTTATCTTTTTTTCAAAAGATTTCTCATTGCGATTGTGGCCGTCTTCAGTTATTAATTACGTGCTATTTCGTCCAATATCAACAGACAGGTCCGTTGATATAAGATGGGAAGGGAACCACAGAAACTTTCACCCAGGTAATGTACAAAATAGGTTTAAAATATTTGACTGTTGTCTTTGAAAAGACATTACTTGCAATTTTGAAGATGACATGTTCTAAAGTATACTTTCTTTTTAGAAAAATTGAAAATTCTAGATGTTTAGATTTTGTCTAAGAAGATGAGTTGTTATGGTTAGAGTTTGTTTGTTGAATTATTTTGTTTTGATTTATGTTGTTTCTTAGAAAAATTAAAAAATTAAATCTGCGTATATTGAACTCAAACGTTTGATATATGTTCTATCATTTACGACTTCATTTAAATTTTTTTGAATATGTAACATTTCTAAAAATTCTCTGCGTTTTTGATCTTTTTCTATTTCTAAAATTTTTATGCTATTAAAGTTGAAAGTATGATTCTCATTATTTTCATGTTTTATTAGTGCTGTGGTTTGTCTTCTGGTATATTTGTGTGCTTTTAGTCTTCCTTCTAAATTTTGAAAAGTTTGTCCTATATATGATTTATTACAATTATTACAGGGTATACTATAAACAACATGAGATTTTTGCAGAAGAGGTGTTTCACTTTATATATATATATATATATATATATATATATATATATATATATATATATATATATATATATATATATATATATATATATATATATATATATATATATATATATATATATCACAATACTAAATAACTCCAATCATATATTTATTAAATAAGGTTAATGGGTTTTTTGGATCAACAGGCTGTATTAAGTGAAACTACATTTATTCTTGGTCGACGTTTCGGTTCATATCTGAACCTTCTTCAGGACTCTAAAATTATTAAGACAAGCTATTCTACAACATTTTTTACAATTACAATTAAACAAACTTACCGAATAGTTGAGTTTGAAAAAATCTCTTTTGTTTTATTTCTTGGCATAAATTGAGCATGAACAAAAAGGTAACTGCTATTAAGATTCAATCCTTGTTATATAATAGCAGTTACCTTTTTGTTCATGCTCAATTTATGCCAAGAAATAAAACAAAAGAGATTTTTTCAAACTCAACTATTCGGTAAGTTTGTTTAATTGTAATTGTAAAAAATGTTGTAGAATAGCTTGTCTTAATAATTTTAGAGTCCTGAAGAAGGTTCAGATATGAACCGAAACGTCGACCAAGAATAAATGTAGTTTCACTTAATACAGCCTGTTGATCCAAAAAAACCCATTAACCTTATTTAAAAAATAATATATATATATATATATATATATATATATATATATATATATATATATATATATATATATATATATATATATATATATATATATATATATATATATATATATAATCAATTTGCGGTCTGGCGCAGGAGGTTCGGAGGATTTGATGGGATTGAGGATTCCGTGTTCATCCCTATCCCAACGACATAATTGTGGTTCGATGGTGGTATTACCCAGCCAAATCTTGGTTTGAAGGACACCGTATGAGCGTGCTGTGCAGCAGCTGCTTTTGTTGGTGGCAGAGAAGCCAAATTGACTTTCACCTTCGTTGCCGCAGTAGCGGTGTTCATTCACATCCTTTCGGTTAGGTGGGGTGTTGTAGAGCATTATAAACATGGCTTTTCCTGCTTGGGCCACTTGCTGTTTGGTGGATGAAGGATTGCTTTATACCACACCTACCGACACTTGCTGTCTTATCTCGTATACTAGCCTTCTCAAAAACATTTCATATGATACGTATTCTCAGACCGCCCGCAAATTAATATTTGTTATTCTTAAATTTGTTTTAAATTTGGTGGTCGCTAACAGTTATTTAGTGGAACTTCGACAAAATATGATAAAAATCATATTATCCCTTTCAGTGCCAATCAGAAAATAGAAGTGGAAAAAAATTTTTTTTGGCGGTAATGTATTTATTTAGGCACAAATAATGCAAATATATTTTGAAAAAATTATATACCCTCTCCATCTTCATTTTTTTGCGTGTCCCTCTCGAGGGACAAAGCCAGTTTAGAACAAAAACGGAAAGTCAAGTTTGCAAAAATTTTTATTTCATAACGACAAAAGAAACGGTACTAAACTCTATTTTTTGTTATAGAAACAATGAGGTATCTAAAAATTAAAAATAATAAAAAGTTTACGGAAAATGAAATTTCCTAAAGCAGTTTCTGCCTTTCATAAAACATAAATGAACCTTACACTTTTCACAATATACATGTGTTTTTTCTTTGCAACCTTCCAGTTTACACCTAGAGTTGTTTTTGTTAGAATCATATTCCATAAAATGGTTATACCCGTCATTTCTTGCATTCCTCACAGGTCTTGACTCCTTCTTCTGCCTTTTAGGTGTTTCCATATTGCAGTCGCTCGAGGGCCTTCCCCTTTTTTGAGGTCTTTTAGAATATATAAGTTGCTCTGCAACAGACTGACGAAATGCTAATAAATCCAGTAACTTTGATTTTGGTATGCCTAGTTCTAAAGCTTGATTCTTGTATTCCAACCAAGCATTGACTAATGCTAAATCTATAGCATGCGTTATAAGTCTAACGGTCCATTTTCGGGACCTAACATAAGAACGATAGATACTCAAAAAGAAGTCATGTTTATCTACACCTCCCATACTGTTGTTATAACGTTTTATAACTTCTGGCCTAGAAATTTGGATAAATTCTTTTTTCTGTTTGTCCCACCTTCTACAGATATCTTGTTCTCCAATACCAACGAAGTTTGATCCCATTAGAACTGGTTTGTTATCGTACCACTTTGTAATGACTATACCATCCTTACTAATACATTCTGCTGAATATCCTCTTCCTTTTTTTTTCATTTCTTTATCACTAAGAAGTTTTGGACGGTAAAAACGATTCAGTCTTATTGTACAAGCAGCATATATTGACTTGGAATTGAGGTATTGCAAAAGATTGTACGAACTAAAGAAGTTATCAAAAAATAATGTGTGATTAGGCTCGGAAATTCTTTCTGAAAGCTGCATAACTACAGCAGCTGATGAGCCAAAAATATTCACATACAGAGGATTTGTTTCTGTAGTTGAACCCTGATAGATAAAAAAATCATATATCATGCCACTTTCGCCAGCCAACACGTAAATTTTCACCCCCCACTTTTTGGGTTTGTTTTTTACATATTGTTTTATATTTAGTCTTCCTTTGAACGGAACCATTTGTTCGTCAACGCAAAGGTTACGTTCCAACGGCAGTTCATGATATCTTTTTCGAAGGGCATCATAAATAGACCTCACTTTCCATAACCTATCAGTGTTAGAAGCTTCCCTACTATTTATGTCGACTAAATGCATGGTTTGCCTAAGTTTATAAAATCTTTTTAGCGTCATGTTCCCATTTACAATATCAATGCCACATGTAGAACTCCAGTACATTTCGACTCTTGGAAACTGTAAATTTCCCATGACTATATGGATCCCAATGAATTTTTTTATCTCATCGATATTAGTTGGAGAAAATCTAGGGGTATTTTGTTGAGTGGCATAGAGATTTGTCATATTAGCCATTTGCTCAAAAATATTGTCGGGTATATATCGACTAAAGAAAGATGCTGGCGCAGGCAATTCAGCAACAGGCTCAGACAAATTTTTATTACATCTTCTTAGAATTCGCGTTTGGTTTTGTGCATTATCCATCCAGACAATATTTTCTTTCTTGGTTAGATTATGCTGCTTATAAAAATCATCAATACCCTCGTTCATTTGGGGATTGGGAGCTTCTACATTACCATCTTCTCCATCTTCATTTTGACTACCTACCGGTTCCAGAACGTTTTCAAGATCATCTTCTTGGTCGTTTTCTTCTATGTCAGGATTTACAAAATTCAAAAGATCATCAAGATTTTGATTCTCTTCTTCATCAAACTTGTCCCAGCCTAAATCATCATCTGACAAATCGGGAATATCGGAATTATCGTCATTTTCGAGTAAAAGAAGCAGTTCTTCTTGAGTAAGAGGCTTACGACTTTGATACATTTTCTAAAACAAAAAAGCAACAATGGACCTATTTGAAAAATAACAATTTTATGTAAAATTCAAAAATTCATATTCTGTGCTAATATTTTATGCTAAAGCGGTTTTGTCCCTGCAGCGGGACACGCTATTTCATCATAAATTTTTGCACAGATAAATAAACATTACATTCTTATACCTACGGCATATGAATAAATACAATCAATACTTACTGCGTAAAACAAACACAGCCTAACTAAACATCTCTAAATAGCAACAATATCAATTAAAAGTAATGATGTTAGCGCACTGTTAACTGACCACCTTGCACTACGATATTGTGTTTACATTTATAATACCGGATGCTAACAAAAGATCGCGCTGTTGTTTTATATTGTTTCTAATGGATGTGCTTCACACGGGACAAAAGCAGCGGGCCCGCTTGATATCGAAAATTTGCTAATATGTGGTATTGAAGTTTATGTCCCTCCCAAGGGACAAATCTAGTGAAAGGGTTATATTGGTTTTGACATGCTGTTATATTGTATTGTTATTTTACTGTGATTCAGAACGTGTTAGATGGTGTTCGGATGCAGAGAACTTAATACTGTAAAAGTTTTATTGTGACAATTTTC
>JARQZK010002177.1:430000-437500 GCA_030704885.1 Cynegetis impunctata | reverse complement strand
CATAATCGATTGAGTTAGCGCATATAATGAAACCCTCATAAATAATGTCTTTAACTGTAATAGTAACGTCAGTATCCCAAAAATAGTTTTAATTTTTCCATTTATATCATTTAACAAATATTCTAATATTTGTTTCAATCTTTCAATATTTTCTTTGAGCTCCACAACTACATCTGAACATAAAAAATATCAAAATTGGAATGATATATCATAATACCCCTTTCATCATGATTTGTCATAATGAACTAATAGTAAATATTTTCAATCAGGTATATACCTTCGATGAAGTTCATCCAAGATAGTAAGTGACAGATGACGTATTCTTTAAATCTAAAATGATGGATCTATTCTCCTAACTCTATGTTCTAAATCCAATATAGGCGTCCGAAATTAAGATCGTAGCGCCGGAACGGCTAATATCGGTACTAGAGCATGGGAGATTAGCTGTTTGTTTACATTGGTTGTAATGATATTTACGTTCATTTCGTTTTGAGTTTTCGAACGTTTATCGTCGTAATTTGTGTTTTTTTTTGGACTTTGGAATTTCCTGTGATATATTGTGTTTGGATTGAGGGCAATTTTATCTCTGTTCGACAGTAGATAACCTACCTACATCACGTTGAAATTTACACAGAGTTTTTATCATTGAACATGAAAATCAATAATAAAATAAAGTAGAGGACGAATAAATTAATTGGTTGAAGGAACTTTGTATACCTAATGAAAAGGCTGTATGATAGAACACCTATTTATTCAAAAAATAAAAAAACTTTCAAAACTTTCAAGAAAGCATCTCTGACATGTCTACTTTCATTATGAACTGAAGAATTTTTTAGTATAATGGACAAAACTAAGTACTTACCAGCTAAACTGAAAGAAACAACATGAAATAAAAGAAGAATTAATATGCTTGAATGGTTTGTACGTATGAGTTATTATATTTTTTGAATTTTCCTGACGTATAACAGCTATCCTAAAAGTACGGTGGACTTCTGAGAGTCTGGTTTTTTTGATAGAATCTCTGTTTTCCTGATTATATAATTGAATATTAGTATTTACCTAGCTAAAGAGTCCAGATTTATTTCATATTCTTGATGTTATGATAAACTGTTATTTTGGTTGTGCAAATAAACATCGTTTATTATTATTATTTTAATAGTATCTCTGGTTGTTACATGAAAGAAAATACAATAATCTAGAATCTCTGGATGATGGCCCAGGTTCAGATTCCGATAAAAGTGGAAGATTTTTCGTTGGAATAGCATTGGACTTCAAAAACTCTACGTTTTCGGTTAGCTGAAAATTGCACATCATTAGTTGGTATAATTCTATATGGAAAAATCCACAAACTTACTGCAGGGAAAATAATTATTCTCAGTAAACTGTAAAGAACAACTCTCTTATGTTCAGACATTTCTTTTCAATCTTCAAGTTATGAATCCACACCTTTCTTCTGTCCATCATTTCTTTGTTTCCCAACTTTGTTTGTAATGCAACTTTGAATTGTCCAGCTTTCGGAAAGGTATGTAAGCTATATTCGGTTTTTTTTGCCCAATATGAACAATAGAATACACAAAAATGGTGATTCATCTCTTCTGAACGTTCGTAAACGATCCAAAATACAATTAAAACTCAACAACTTCTCATATAAAATACACGTAAACAGATGTAAACAAAGCAATCTGTCTCCCATGCTCTAGTAATATTCGACAACGGTAGGGGGCGTATCGCTTATTATGTTTTCCCTATTGGTGGTGTCAGGTCTAGACCTTGAATCCCAGATGGAGACTGATATATGACAGATCTATACTATAAATCCAAGGTGGCGGATCTATGTTCCTTACTCTATGTTCCTGGAGGTTTTTGATATCATTTGACTTATATGACATTTAAGAAAAAAAAATAAACAGTCACTTATATTTGTTAAAAAAAAAATTCCTACTGAGAGAAGGTATAACATGTTGAAATATCCTATGAAAACTAATATTCATATGAGGGAAATATCGAGTATCAATTTTTTTTTTCAGAGAACAAACTAGAGTGTGTATCATCTAATAGAAAAATATGATTAAAAACTCATAAATATATTGTTGTTATACAGAAATTCTCAGATAAAATAACAGAGTGAAATATCCTACGAAAATAAATATTTATATGAGTGAAATATCGAGTTCAGAATTTTCCTTTCATATTCATCAAAGGACATGACAACATCATTACAGCTAACTCTCATGTAGGGCTGAAGTCCCGAGCTGAACTCAAACCATTCTCCACTAGAAATATTCCACTCTGAAATCCACAATTTGAAATGAAATTCTTTTCATTTTTCGATTCCTCATCGTCGACATATAAAATTCTATCCGATTCTTTATCGATAAAACCACTGTCTTGGAACATCTTGCTACTTCAAACTTCAATACTCAACTGAATATAAGTAATGTTTTTCAATGTACAGTAAATTTCCTATACTTAGATATAATTATAGAAAAAAGGTTTGTGAATATTTGAAAAAATTATTTTCTTTTATCTTTCCAAACATAAATTATTCAATAAATTGAAATGAGTGAGAAATTGAATTGAACAAGAGATATTGTTGGTTACATAAATCAATAAATTACCTTTACTATTTCAGATTTAGCTACTGTATCTGTTGGTAGAAATCTTGGCGTAGAAACTATCTTCCAGTGTTTCGGTTCAAACGGAAAACTAACTTCATCACCTCAGTAGATAGTCTAGACCGATTCAACCCCACTTTTAGTCATTTTTACATGTAAATTCCCATAAGGAAATCTAAACGTCCAAATTATCGAAAATGGTTCCCTTTAGACATGCGTACTATGTAGGATTTGAACGGAGTGGAAATGACTCATTGTATATCAGGGTCAATGACCTTTAGGTCGACGGAGACTCGATCAACGTAGCTCGCTGTCCGCGCTATGGTGCAGGTTGAGACTTGTCCGACAGGTCGAGACTTGCTTCGTATGTAAATGAGTCGAATCATTGGTGCAGGTGTGACGTCATAACAATCGCAACCTGTATAAACTGAAGACTTCCTCCTTAACTCTGTATGTCAACCATATTCCAAGATGGTGGATCACTGCATTATCGTAATTAGAAACCTGACCGATAGGGGGGCGTTTCAAGATGGTGGAACACGGTATTATTGTAATTCGAAACCTGACCAACAGAGGGCGTTCTGACAGATCACAGTATCTCGTAATTCAGAACCAAACCAACAGAGGGTGTTCCAAGATGGGTTAACAGGTCCAACGGTTCATCGGGTTCAACGACGAAAATCGAACGACTTCCGTTGAGAAAGGGGTTCCAACCCCCGTTCTCATCGAAGTCGTTAACGACTTCGATGAGAACACCTCGTTCTGGAGTGGAGGTAAATTTGTCATACCTTATTGAAAATATTCACTACTTACTTACATATATGTTTTAGGACCCATAACTATGGTGATAGGTCTAGCAAAAGTATAGTACAGAAGTTACGCGAAAGAGCTTCCGAGCTAGAAGAAAAAGGTTATAATAATAATAATAATAATAATAATAATTTTATTTATCATCAAAAGTTACATGACATGTCACAAAATTGGGAAACAGTTTACAAGTATGCTACAAATTCGCCCACACTATAAAAAGCATTCAAAATCAAAACTTTTTTCAACTCCCTTCTGAAAATGGTCGTATTGCTGTCGGTCAAACTCCGCGGCAACAGATTGTACAAATACAAACCCGAGCAATAGGGAGACCGCTCATGGAAACGATGGTTACATTTCTGTGTATGAAGACGATGTCCATTTCTTATTTTATAGGAGTGACATTCCGCCCTCATGGAAAATTTCACTTTTTTCCCATGTATAAAGCACATTAGGTTAAAAATATATATACAAGGTAGAGTCATGATTTTATGAATCTTAAAATAATCTCTACAGGATGTTTGAGGTGACAATTGAAACAGAAGTCTTAAGATACGCTTTTGCACATTGGAAACCCTTTCCCGTCCCACAGCGATTCCCTAGACCACGACATTATACCTCAGAGTTGACGACACATTCGAGTGGTAAAATGACATGGCACCCTCAAATCTTAAAAATTTTTTTATATTGATCAATGAATAGAAATTTTTATTTAGCTTTTTACAAATACTGTCCATTTCGGCAGACCATCGCAAATGTTTATCTAGTGTAGTTCCCAGTAATTTAACTTCGGGAGCCATACTCAAGACATTTCCTCCAAAAGTCAGGGTGAAGTTACACGGGGTTTTGGTGGGAGTATAAAACTCGACACAGCTGGTTTTAGCGAAATTGATCATCAATTTATTTATATCGCACCATTTTTTGAATTCATTTAGAATTATATTACATTTGACAAAGAGAGAATCCGCAGACTTGTCACTCAACACGATACTCGTATCATCAGCGTACATGAATACTGTACCGTGTGAGATGAAGTCCGGTAAATCATTTACGAAAATGAGGAACAGTAATGGCCCTAATATGCTTCCTTGGGGTGTGCCGAGGGGAATATCATATATATCCGAGACAGAACCTCCAATGTTTACTTTCATTTTGCGATCATTCATGAAGGAAGTAAGCCACTCATTTATCGTGCCGCGTATACCCAACCGATTTAGCTTCATTGAAACAAAAACTGCACTGAGGCAGTCGAAGGCTTTTTTCAAATCAAAACAAATCAAGATTACATACTCGTCGTTATCCATTTTAAGAGAAATGAGCTGTACGATCTCTGTCATAGCTGTACCTGTAGAACGGGAACCTCTAAAGCCATGCTGTGATTCGGTGATCAAGTTTGAATCTTCCAGAAATTGTGTGAGGCGGCAGTGCAACACCTTCTCAAAGACCTTCGAAAACGCACTCAGGATCGTGATCGGTCGATAATTTTCAACCATGGTTGAGTCCCCCTTCTTGGGTAGTGGAATCGTCCTACCAATCTTCAACGCATCTGGAAATACACCAGAAACTACAGATTTATTGACAATATCTGCCATGAGTGAACTTATGATACATACAGAACCCTTCAGAACCGACAGAGGAACCTCGTCAACGCCGGTGGAATTCTTATTATCCATTGACGTTATGATTTCAACAATTTCGTTTGGTGTAACAGGCGTAAAAAACATTGACCTCGCATTTTTCCCCTTGACAAAGGTACACTCAGTCTCCGTGGAATCAAAGGGATAGGAACCAAGAGAAGCAGCAACTGCGGACGAAAAATCATCCCCAAAAACGCGACACAAACAAGAAACATCGGTCACCATACGGTCATCGATCAGTATGCCCATAGATGGTTCAGACAGTTTTTGTTTTGAATTCGGTTGATCAGCTTCCAAATTGTCTTGTTTTTATTATGGCTATTGTTTAATTCATCCATGTAAAATTTAATTCACTGTGAGTGTAAGTGTTGAATGTTCTGCTATGAAACTCTCTGAAACTATGTTCATGAATTGTGGTTAATGGATCGTAGAATGTGACAATCTGTACATTATGATCCGATAGCCCCGCATTGTAGTTTTCACATTTAAGAATTCCATCATCTGGTTTGTTTGTGATAATGTAATCAATACTACTTTTACTCGTTCTACCTTCAGTGTTTGTAAAAATTCGTGTATAGGATGAAAACAAGGATCGGAGACCGAAAGCGCCCAAAATATTGAGAAACGATTTCGTCTTCGGATGCTCGGGTACTCGTTCGTCGATGTTAAAATCTCCACAAATAAAAACAGTTTCATATGACGGGATCAAACCACCCAACAGTAGGGAAAACTGAGTTTCAAAAGTCTCAAAATCACTATTATCGGTTCTATAAATACACACTATATAAGTTTTATTTAGGTAAGACAAGCAACAACACTCAAAAGAAAGTTCAAAGTTCAAAAAATCAAAACAGCAAACAGACTCACAAGACACAGCCAGAGCAGACCTCACAAAAATCACAGATCCACCATGAATATGGTTAGACCTACAGAACTGAGTTATTCGAACATAATTGTGAATGTTGAAAAGATTGTCATCATAGTCAGCAGTCACCCAGTGCTCCGAAATGCAGAGAAAATCAGGGTATTCGCAGTTCCGAAGGAAAAGTTCAGTAACTTCATTTTTACTTCTCAAGCCCTGAATATTGAGATTCAGAATTCTTAGTGCCTTCGTCTGTATACCACTACCGGTAGGTGTTAATCCTTTTCCATCAAACTTTTCCTCATCTGAAAAAACTTATTGATTTTCGTTCCAGATGCCCATCTAGTGGGTTCTAACAATCTTATCTTATTTGTATCATAAACTCCAACTTTAAAAGATGAATACTCTGCAGGATATTTCGATTGCAGTCTATCACATTTCACTTCTGGAAAAGAAGGATTGAGAAAATTCAGTAAATCATCAGTCGAAGTGCTCGGTTGTAATCTGAAAACGTGAAAATATGAATACACAGGTATCGCTTTAATTGGATTGGTAGTATAACTTGAGTGTTCAGTCTGAACCCTTTTGCTGTGTGATTTTAACTCCGATCATGTTACGTGCCCATCAGCTTCCTTTCTCGGCTGACATTGTTTTTGTGGATTCAAGTGGATCTTGTGACCACGGTGGATCTATAGTAACTTTTTTGTTTGGAGCAAGTAAAATAGGTAGAGTTCCGTTAGGTTGCATCATTCTTTATGAACAGAATGAACAAGTGTACGAATATTGCTTCAAAGCACCAAGGGAGCTTCTTGGGAATCAGGGATTTTATGGAAAGAGCTATCCTTCAGTTTTTATGACCGACGATAGGGCAGCGGAGCGAAACGCGATAAAAACAGTCTTCCCTGATTCAGCATTGCTGCTTTGTTCATTTCATGTAATGCAAAGCGTTTGGAGATGGTTGTGGAATTCAGAACATCGAATTGAAAAGGATGATCGTCGTACACTTATGTTACATTTTCGCGATATTCTTTGTTCCAAGGAAGAAATTGATTGCGAATTGTTCAAGCAGGCTTTATGCGAGAGTGAAATTGCGTGTATATATATATGAATCCTTGAATATTTTGACAATATGTAGCAGCGAAGACAGGATTGGTGCCATTATTTTCGAAAGAAACTTTGGAACAGGGGTCACAATATGAATAATTTAGTAGAAGTGTCAATAAGATTGTTTAAGGACTTGGAACTACAAAGATGTAAGGCTTTTAATGCAGCATCTCTGGTAGATTTCATCTGTTAGTCACTGGAAAACTTCTACAAAGAAAAATTGTTGCGTCATGCTAGTTCCAGGGATAACAAATTGTTAATTAATTTTACAAAATTTTGCACAAAATCTGTTGATCTTTGTGTTGTAAAAATGTCTGAAGATAAATTTACTGTTACTTCGGCTGCAGATAAGACACTTTTGTACCAAGTCAATACTTGGTTGGAAGTATGTGACTGTCCAAAAGGGGCGGGCGAAAAATTTTGCAAGCACGTGTGCGCTGTATTTAATACTGGTGTTCAGATGCATAACGTTCCT
>JARQZK010002177.1:407500-427500 GCA_030704885.1 Cynegetis impunctata | reverse complement strand
ACAGAAATGGGTTTCTATCTTAATTGATTCCATCGATGCTCTACATTGTTATTTGTCCAATCTCTGTATTATTCGTAGTCTTAATAATAGAATTCAGTTTGTGAAGACCGCAGCATCATTATTCAGTTATGCCAAAAAATTTTATTCACGTGAAGGATCAAAAATAAAAAAACATCATAGCAAGCCAAATGCCTATTTACTAGTTAGGATAATTTGCAATGTTCTACAAATATAAGTGAAATATACACTTTCTGAGGCAGATGGTGATGATTTCGATTATGGCGTTTAACAATTCGAAGTACAGTTTATCAATGGGAGTAAGACATTCATTTGGCAACTCACTCCTAAAGTTTTCAACACTGATTATATTCAATGATACAGAAACAGTAGCCTGTTGCTCTTGCGTAGGTGTGATTTGCTGAGCTACTATTATTTACTCATGATAAGAGGTGATATATAATTAAAGTTCATGGAATTTAATTATTTTCGTGAAAGGTTATTTTTGAATCTTGGATGATCTGTTCACTTTTTTTGTCAGTATTTTTGTCGTGTTTTCATTTTACTTCAACACAAATGCTTCATAAATGTTTTATCTTTCTGTCTTAGTCTCGTCTTTGAGTGAGAACAAAACCTACAAAATGTTATTATTATTTTCTTTTATGTCAACACAGTTCAATGGATGTGCAAAAATTGCACTATTCATTTAATAATGAAACTATGGTAACCATTTTCAGGTTCCTTTACCAGTAAAGTGGATGGCCATAGAATCAATAAGGGATAGAGTGTTTTCGTCAGAGTCAGATGTATGGTCATTTGGAATATTTTTGTGGGAATTATTTTCATTGGCAAATACACCATATCCTGGAATGGAAGCTGACGAAAAATTATTTGCAAAATTAGAAAATGGGTATAGAATGGAAGCTCCGAAATATTGTAACGATACTCTGCAAGTATTTAAGTCATCTTAATTCTTAGAAAGTAAATCGGAAATCGAATTTGTTTATGAAAGAATCCTCAAATGAATTAAGTTTGGCAAAAATCTTGTTCGAACTTTATCCATCATAATTACAGGTGAAAAATATCTTGGATAAATTCTGATCATGGCGGCTTGTTACTCTGTTTTCCATATTTTTCTCAAGACTCATTGGTTTTTGTAACATTAATACATACATATTTATTAGTGAACATTTTTAATACACATTAAAGGAGTTTAATGTGTAGTGTAATTTCAGATACCAAATCATGTTAGACTGTTGGTTGGAAAATCCATTTAATCGACCAACGTTCTTCAAATTATCAGAACGTCTAGGTCTCATGTTAGAAGACAGTGTGAAAAAAGTATTGAATACACTCTTTTATTGAACTTTTTATTAACCATTACAATTTTTAGCATTATTTGAAACTAAATGATCCATATGTGAATATGAATACAAGAAGCCCTGAAGATCAAGGCAGCGATTATTCAACCAAGCATTTACCTCCTATGTAACTTTCGAAACTTATCATCGCCCCAGAATGAGCTATGGGAAATGCACCTATTCTCAGGATATGCCAATATGAATTCTTCAGTATTTTTTCAAGAAAAACAATTGAATTAGCTTCATATACCTATATACCTGGAAAGAGAACTGTACTATCAATTAAATCTTCAATCTAGGCCAGTGTTGAAAAAATAAATAAAGCTAACGTTAATGATTTTGTATAATAAACCGAATTATAGTAATTGAACATCTATTAAAATTATTTCAAAATTTTTAAGGAGAGTTATTTTTGAATATATATTATATGATAATTTGTTTACTTTGATTGCTTCTTTTTGTTCAATTATGTTCATTTCAAATCAAAATTATTATTCCAAATTGAAGCATTGAAGAAAAGTCTAAAAAAGAAATTTCAAATCAAACTAGATACCTATAAATATCATTAATTTCAAAGATTTATATTCATATTAATTGACGCAACCATCATGTGGTTTTTTTGAACATTGGCTCAATCATATTAATTGATACAGTCAACGTGTGGATCAATAAAGCAAAACTCAAACTTATTAGTATTTAGATAAATTATTTAAGGTGCTCAACAAAAATAATTTCATATATTTCAAAATGAATAATATTATGAAGAATGGATATCAACATGGTTTTGAGATGAAAGAAAGGTGGAAAGGAAGTTAATATTAACATTAATAAGGAACAAGTTGACCAAGTGAGTGAATGTGTAGATATAGATATAGAGAAAAATATTCAGAATGGAGGGAAGATTTTGAATAGAGTAGATTCAGTTGAGAAAACTGAATCGAAGGATGAATCAGAAGATACAAATTTAGGATTGAAAGAATGTAAGCAGATTAATATATGTATGATGAACAATATTAATGAGAGATTTGAGAAACAAAATGAAAATATAAATGATGTGAAAATGAGTATGAGTGATACATAAGAAGGTATGAAAGTATGTTTCAAAAAAGCACTAAATGATAAATTTGATTGTATGAAGGAAAATATAAAATTTGAAAATATGCACGAAAGAATTAAATATATGCAAGAAGGAGTAAATATGGTGAATGAAAAAATAAATACATATCCTTATGAGGTTGATGAATTAATAATGTGAGTTGAAGGATTAATAATGCAAATTGAGAAAATTGAGAAGAATGAGAAAATGCATCGATTCAGAGAATAAATGTCAGAACAAAATAATGATGAAACATTAGCAGATACCTTCAAAAAAAAAATGTCATTCAGTTAAAAGAAAATCATGAAAGGGAATTTAGTGAATTAAAAAATGAATTGAAAATTCAGAAATGTATCCCTGATAATTTCAGCAATATAAATCCAAATGTTATTCAAAACTTTGGTGACAAAATAAGAAAAATGCATTCAAATTTACTATGAATAATAAATTCAAGATTATAAACAAAACGAGGGGAAATTATTGAAATATATATTGAAGTGGATCTGCACTTTTTCGCCCACAAGTCTAGAAGATGAATTTAATAGAAATGAAGATTTTGAAAGTAATTTTTTGAAATATTTTTACAGAGATGTTCATCAAAATACCGTAGCCGAGGCTAGGAAACCAGCCAAGGCATTAAATTTGCTTTGGTGCCGTGTGAAACATATAATTTCTTCTCCAAATTTGCTCCAATTTCACGAACAATCGTCTTTTTTCTACTTATTTTGATAATTATTGCGTATCATCAGAGGTAACTGGCTTTTCGTTACTATGTTTACCGCTGATGATGTTTGGTGGATTGTTTTGTTTACTTCAGTGTCAATGTCATTTTAAAAGTTCAAAATGGATCTAATTGAAAGTGAAGATGAGTTATTACCACTAACACCACCTGAGATGAGAGACCAAGCGCGAGACGTGGAATTGAATCTACTACCGGAGAAGTCGGGAACTGTATACGAACTCACATACCGCAGATTCATGGAATATAGAAAAAAGAACAACGTAGGATCTTTCTCTGAAAATGTGCTGATTGCCTATTCTTCGGATCTTTCGAAGCAAATGAAGCCTTCAACGTTATAGTCTACCTATGCGATGTTGAAAGCTACCCTGAACATAAAAAACAACGTTGATTTGGCAACATATTTTTTGTTGTAATGTGATAAAATCAGTTTTGTGTCATTTTTTCATTTAAAATTCGATAACTTTTACTGCCTAGGCCGAAAAAGTGGACTTTTTCTGCCTAGGCAGTGAAATTATCCCTTTTAGGCCTATTCAGTGCCATTGAAAAGCTACATTTAATTTCAATTCTAATTCAATTTTAGTAGAGAAATTAGGCAGTATATCGATGGCCTAACTGTAATACCCCGTATCTGAAATAAGTAAATTTTAAAGGAGAGACAAAACACGATTTAGAACCAAAAAAACGAATGTTTGCAAGACTTTTTTCTTTACCATAGAAAGAATAATTTCATTTTTAGTAAATAAAAAATAAAAAAGTGAATTTTGCAGTATTTCGCCTTTTTCTATGTAGATACGGGGTATTGTCAAATATTGTGTGCCATAAATTTTAGATACGGCTTTTTAGTATTAATTTAAATCAGGTAGTAAAAAACCGAAAAATGGTACGAAACAAGTTTATTAAAAGAAGGAAAATATGGTTAATAAACATAACTTTCTAAAAACAAAGTAACTAAACTAAAAACTTCTGAGATATCAATCTAAACCTGGTTATCCTTGGATAAACTGTTGTAAAACATATGACAGTCAGTAGGTAAAAGTACTTTAAGGTCTTGCAAATGAGTATATTTATCACTCTTTGTACTTAGTTTTTGGTTGTGTAAATTAGGGTATGAAAAAATTTTTATTCCTTTGGGATTGACAACCCGCACAGGTAATGGCATAAAATCATCTTTGAAATTAGTTTTGAACAAAATTTGTTTATTATCCGGATAGTACATTAATACCCTGAGATCTTTGACGGTCGGATCGTTCTTCATCTTGCCAGGACGAATACTTCTGTATGCAGGTTCGCAGGATGCATAAGTAAGCAACTGCGCTTTAAAAGGAGCTGGTTTTATCCGCGCTTCTTCAGTACATTTTATATAATCGTGTGGAAGAAAATTTTTACGTATTTTTAAGTTTCATCTCTATCAAATGATGGACACTGTCACATTCCATCTGGGTGTGACATTTCTCAAGATATTTCTGAATAATAACTTGACTACTTTTAAAAGAAAGATTTAAAAGCGCGTTAGAAAGTGTATAGTTTCTGTTCTGGTCACAGCACCCATCAGACCAAAGAATAACAGGTAATTTTCGGTCCTTGCAGTTTTCTTCAATATGGTGTATAATGATGGAAGCAAAAGTAGATGCACACAGATCTCCTTCTGTTTCATCCCATCAATAATTAGAGGCTTCATGATTTTCTAAGTTATACAAAGTGAAGTTATGAACTATTAGTTTCTTTTTATAATATATGGCACTTGCGTTTAAGAGGGGGCAGTTTTTTACAGCTTGGAGGTCCATTGTAAAAGTGTAATTTTTGTGTTTGATAGCATCTTCTTTATCTTTAGCTTTCTGTTCTCTTGCTAGATTTTTTCTCTCTATGTGTTTTTCGTAAGCAAACTGGTCGATATTCTTAACTTCAAACGCGATACAGGTATCACAACGGTCTTTTTTTGGCTGGTACAAGCTTAGGTTTAAGTCGCTAAATATTTGGTCAAGAACAGCATACGATAATTTTTCCTGGCTGTCCACAGTGCTTTAAATACTCTCTATATAATTGAACTTTGGTCTGAACAATTGTTTCTAAATAGTTTTTCTTTGTGTCCTTGCGACAATAATGAGATTGCATTTTAGGTAGCATCTTTTTCCTTTGTTCAAATTATTTGATCTTCTTTGATACGCACTTGTGTTTTTTGAGTTTTCTTCTGTTATAGAAATGAGCTCATGCTCTGTCTTTTTGAACCAATCATGAACCATGTCTTCTTTTAAATCGAACGTATTCAAGAACATTTTCTTGCAGACCCTCTTTTTTTCATTAGTTTTGTTCCTTAAATAATAGTAATAGGTTCCACTTCTTCTTGATGGTTCTTCACCCTTCGATGACCTTTTTGTTTTTGTGTATTCTATGTTACCTATTATGTAAGCCTTCTTTTCTTTCCAGTCCATTTTGTCCCAAAAAGTTCGGAACATAAGATGCCTCTCTTCCTCCGTGAAGGACCCACAGAAATGCTTTGTAGACTTCGTACATGCTAAAGATACACACCTGTCTCTTATCTTTCTCTCTGGTCGCTTTATTCCGTAGGATACTTTGCGATCCTTTTTTCTTTGGAAACCAGCATATTCCACTCCATGCATTCTGCTAGATTTTGTTGCCTGCCTGTTCCAGTTTTTCATATCTGCTTTCCTCCTTCTGCCTCTTAATCCATTTTATTTATCTTCATCTGAGCTGCTCACACTATCTGTACTATCGAGATCTTCTTCAAGGAAATAGTCGTTGTCGTTCTGATTGAAATCGTCAGAGATGATGCTAGAACCGGAAATAAGAAGCAAAATGCCTGTTTCCCATAAACAAATTTGCTCTAAATATGAAGCAGAGCTGTGACGAGCACTGAAGAATAGTGCTTCGAGCACTAAGCACTAAGCACTTGAAGAAAAAGGCTTCCGGTTTCGAGCACTAAGCACTTATTTTTACAAAAGGCTTGCGATTACTAAGCACTTTGTGAAAGTAATTTGACATTTCGAGCACTAAGCCCTAAGTACTTTTTTAGGAATTGTTGAAATTGAGGTTATCTGTTCAATATTTAAACGAGCCTTGTGTAAATACAAATGGTTGGCCAATTGTAGAAAATCTTGTTTTGTGATTTAAATAGGGTAAAAGCACAATAAAATTTTTTTTCAACATAATATGTCATGTTTTAACTGCTACCATGATTCAGTGAAATACCTAGTGAATTTCTATTGACAAATTATCGTGTGTTCATTTCAATTTTGTGACGCTTCCCCAATCATACGCAAATAGCAAAATTTATATAGATATTTTTCCATCGAAAACATACGTGTATATATATATATATATATATATACATATATATATATATATATAATCTCAAGTGAGTGTATATATATATATATATATATATATATATATATATATATATATATATATATATATATATAATTATTTATTCAAATTGATGTTGCCTGTGAACTATTTCTAATCTCTTGATAATTATTAGCAATAACAGACTTGTTGAATCTCAAGAAACTTGATTTTATTAAAAAGTTGACGTTTCGCCACGACATTCGTGGCTTTATCAAAACTTTTGAAAAAATTTGAACAGAAAAAAAATACTATGTTTCACTAAAATTTTTCGGCTGTGGCCGTTCTTTGTTATTTATTACGTGCTATTCAGTCCAATTTTAACATTCAAATCTATTATTATTAGATGGTAAGGGAAACCACAGAAATCTTTACCCACGTAATGTTCGAAATAGGTTCAAATTATTTTGATTTTGAAAAGTAAAAGAATAGGGTACTATTTATCTTTTTTTCAAAAATTTTTCATTGCGACTGTGGCCATCTTCAGTTATTAATTACGTGCTATTTAGTCCAATATCAACAGACAGGTTTTGAAGTCAGAGTCTAGTTATTATATGGATCTAGTTTAAGGGTATATCGACTCAATTAGGAGTAAAGAAAAACTCTTTTTTCTGAACCGAGCTTTCGCAATTCTTTATTGCATCATCAGGGTTGCAAAAATAAACATGAACTTCAATAATCTACAGTACAACTTCAGAACAAATGAAACTTACCGAGACTTTATTTTAATAATTGTTAAATGTTTCTTGTAAGATGGAATAGTACATTTGAAAAATTCGATCTCTATAAGTTTCATTTGTTGTGAAGTTGTACCAAAGATTATTGAAGTTCATGTTTATTTTAGCAACCCTGATGATGCAATAAAGAATTGCGAAAGCTCGGTTCAGAAAAAAGCGTACTTCTTTACTCCTAATTGAGTTGATATACCCTTAAACTGGATCCATATATATATATATATATATATATATATATATATATATATATATATATATATATATATATATATATATATATGAAAAAATTGGTTCACGGAATGAACCGCGTAAAAGATTTGAAAAATCTCGACGTTTCGGCTCCTTTTGCGAAGCCATCTTCAGGAGAATTAGAAGGGAAATAATTCAGACTCGTGGCCTCAATCTGCCTACTCCACGAATCGAATTTAGGAGGAATCGGAAACAATACGATTGCGTGGTCTCAACCTGCCTACTCCACTAACCGTATTGCTTCCTGTCAACTCTGAAGTCTCAATCTGCCTACTCTTCAGAGTCAACTGACGGGCCGATCGTCGCGTGGCCGTATTTATAGGGGAGGGGGTGGGTACTCACGCTCATCAGTGCGGGATGCACTCTGATTGGGCGTTACATGGCGACCACTGAGAAGTGGTTTCCATGCTGATGGGAGTCTGTGACTGTCATCTCTGGTGTTCAAACAATTTGGACGTTTTTCTATTTCTACAGCTTCACGGATAATTCGGGATTTGAAAGATCGGACGGGAGCAATAGTTCTTGTATTGGGGAAATCGATAATGTGGCCTGTTTGGGTGTGATGTTGGGAAAGGGCGTTGGCGATATCTGAGTGTCTTACCGAAAGTGAATGTTCCTTGGCACGGACCTGAATTCGTCGGTTCGTTTGTCCTATATAGGAACGAGGACAATTGGAACAGGGAATCTCATAAACACCGTGATTTTCGTTAGGAATTTTATCCTTGACGGATCTGACCAGATGGGAGAGTTTTTGTTGAGTAGTGAATATTGTTTTGATGTTTGTGTTTTTGAGAGATCTTGCGATCTTATCTGTTACTCCTCTGATGTAAGGAAGAAATAATTTAGGTGTAGATTCTTGTTCAGTGGGATTGGAGGGTGGTAGAGGTGGGGTGATATTTGTGTGTTTGCGTATGCTCTTGTCGATTTGATATGTGTTGTAACCGTTCCGTAATAATATATGTTTTAGAGTTTTGAGTTCTGATTCACGGTGTTCGTCGTCAGATAGTCGAATGGAACGGTAGATTAGGGTATTAACTACAGAGTTAAGTTGAGAAGGATGGTGGTGAGACTGGGCATTCAGATAACGGTTTGTATGAGTGGGTTTACGATAAACTGAATAGGAGAAGCCTTGGGATGGAAGTTTTTTGATCATGACATCGAGGAATGGCAGAGACCCATCGTTTTCCACTTCCATTGTGAATTGGATACTTGGATGTATGCCATTCAAATGATTCAAGAAGTGGAGCAACGAGTCTTCGCCATGGGGCCAGATCGCAAAGACATCGTCTACATAACGTAGCCAGCATGATGGTTTAAGGTCGAATGACGAGAGAGCTTGGGTTTCGAAATGTTCCATGAAAATGTTGGCTATGATGGGGGAGAGAGGGGATCCCATTGGGGCTCCCTTGATTTGTCTGAAGAAATTGCCTTGAAAGATGAAATAAGTGTTGGCCATGCAGTGTTTGATCAGGGATAGGTTGTCTGGGGATATTTGATGTTTCGTGTCTAGGATGGAAAGTGTTTCTTCAATGGGGATATTTGTAAATAAGGAGACAATATCAAAACTAACAAGGAGATCAGTTGGGGTAATATCAATACCCCCCTCCCCTATAAATACGGCCACGCGACGATCGGCCCGTCGGTTGACTCTGAAGTGTAGGCAGATTGAGACTTCAGAGTTGACAGGAAGCAATACGGTTAGTGGAGTAGGCAGGTTGAGACCACGCAATCGTATTGTTTCCGATTCCTCCTAAATTCGATTCGTGGAGTAGGCAGATTGAGGCCACGAGTCTGAATTATTTCCCTTCTAATTCTCCTGAAGATGGCTTCACAAAAGGAGCCGAAACGTCGAGATTTTTCAAATCTTTTACGCGGTTCATTCCGTGAACCAAGTTTTTCAAATACTTCCGACCGCGGAAATCTTTCTGAACAATATATATATATATATATATATATATATATATACGTGTGTGTATAAAACAGAGAAATTTGCCGCGGCCAAATATTATGCAAAAATAATGCAGAATTATTTGTGTACCCCGCAAATATGGAAGCAGCCGTTGATACGTGTTTTGAGTAGATATACTATGGGGTTTCTGCACCGAAAGTCGGCCATTTGTGGCAAGAAATTCAAACAGCCGTGGATGACGTTATTCTCGTAATTCGGAACCTGACCAACAGAGGGCGTTCCAAGATGATGGAACACGGTACTCGTAATTCAGAACCTGGCCAACAGAGGGCCTTCCAAGATAGCGGTTCACGGTATTCTCGTCATTAAAAACCTGGCCAACAGATGGAACATCGCGTATGACACATCACTGACACAATCTCGCCAACAGAGGGAGTTCTTACAGTGATCAGAAGTTTCACACATGACATATCTATGCTCTAACATATCTTTGACTCAAGATTATATTTGAAAGTTACGAATGCTCTATGATATCTATGATTCAAGATGACATTTGACATATAGGAATGACAGATCAAATGACGTATGACAGATCAGTGCTCTAAGATATCTATGATTCAAAAAGACATTTGACAGTATCAAATGACAGATCTGATGTATGACGTATGACACATTTATGCTTTAAATCCAAGATGATGGATGACGGAGGAGGATCTATGCGCGAGGCTATGAGAATAAGCATGGGGGCCCCCGAATTTCTTAATGAGGGGTCTAGATGATTGTAATTGTGAATGGGGGCCTCCAGGAGTCTTCAAGGAGGCTCAGGCGACTGAAATGTTTCGATATATAGGAATTTTTCCTCCTTCGGAGTCTTCATGGGGGCTCTTGAGACTTTTATACGAATCTTAACATTATTTAACCTAACCTGTCGTCAGCTGACTTACAGATCATGATTCAGGAATCCCTACTCAATTAGAACCTTCTCAACAGAGGTATTCAAAAATTGCAATATTTGACGTATGATAGATCTATGGTTTAAATCAAAGAAGGCGGATCTATGGTCCTGACTCCAAGATTACAGGTGACGTTTGACAATTTCCACAGATTTCCCTTGGATATCTGCTTATATATGACGCTCACGTACCAAGTTAATTTTTAAAAAATTCAAAATTGAAGAAATCGAGCTCGGGGATCGAACCCAGTACCTCTATATTAGAAGTCCAACAATATATTCACTGCTCTACAAAGCTTCAAACAAAAATTCATACTGAAGAAATCCAGCGCGGGCATCGAACCCATTACCTCTACATAATACATTAGTCCTATTTAATTCGAAATGAAAATAAATTTTAAACACGAAGAAGTGTGAAAGTTTCTCATTTGAAAATAACTAATTTTTAAATAACTATGTATGTAATGTGACCTGGTGCCCCATGAAGAATCCCTGAGTATCTCATGAAAAATTTCGGCCCTCTGGGACCTCATACGTATTCTCATACCTATATTTTTCGAATTAATCACACATGCGCAGAAATAACATTTGAGTTTTGAAGTGAAGCGAGCTAGAACCGCTCTTCTTACACTTCTGACGAGTTCTTTGAATTGAATTAAGTTATGTAAGTTATGGTATTCTTTCCACTCAGTATGGTACTTACTCTTTTGTCTGATTATTCGTATTTCGTTTCTTGATTAATATAATGGAAACCTTTCATTCCGTTCAAACTTTGGTGCGTTAACCAAATTTATATTACCTATTTATAATAATATAAATCGCCTCAACATTACAATTCATATCCGAGTCACTTATTAACAAATCTCAGTCAGTTTCTGAAAGGTTCCGAATGATAACATCGTAATTAGCCTCACTGAACTTCAGCTTTAAACTGATAATATATGCCCTTAAGCAGCGTATTGACCCCAAATCTAACAAAAACTCTAAAGAGGGATGATTATTGTCCTCGCGGAGAAGTGGGCTATCACATCGTGTCACGTTTCTAATTTTTGATTTTCTGTAAAGAATAAGATTCAAAATTCTATCATTATTATTCAAAATATTATTGAACTGCATTAACTTTGACACTTAAAGTGCATCAACAATAGCTGTATTCTTGTTTCCGGAGTTTAAATGCCCTTAGTGATAATCTGGATCTCGAGACACCCAGCTGACAGTAGATAATTAAAATCACCACAGATAATAATTAAATTATCACATATTTTTCTTTTATTCATTTCGATTTTATCCAAAAATGAGGCAGTACCTATTTCATCCCAATGAGGAAGGTAAACACAGTACAAGAAGATCAATAATACCCGCAAATCATTAGCCGCGCTAGCAAAATCTGGTAGCAGTTGAGCACGAAGATTATTTTTTACAGCGATGAAGATACTTCCGCCATCCCTCTTTGTTGAGTCCGAAAGGAAATGATCCCTATAAAAAATGCAGAAGTTGTCAGTATCCACTACCTCGTCATCGGAGATGTTTTCATGCAGTTCTGCAAACACCAAATCTGAACCGCTATTCGAGAGGGACAGTTTGAAGTCACTTAATTTTGTTCGTCTTACACATTTTGGTAATACACATGCAAAGATTTACCTTCCATGACAAACGTAACCGATTATATAACACATGAGTCACAGGAAAAACTTTGAAACGTCCAATGAACACGTCTATTTTATTCTCTACAAATCAGCTTCCTTTCGAATTTGAATGGTTCTGGAGGTTTCATTTTTTCGCATAAGAATGGAGCCGTTCCGCGTCCACACAAACTTATATTCTTTCTCGCGAGCAAGAGTACGAGCTGCTTTGAAGTTAATTTCATTTCTTATAGTAAGGTGCTCGTTCACGTATAATTTTGGTGAAACATTTGCTATAGCAAAGCCAGAGCCTCCTTCCAATTCAATACGTTCAGCTTTTACAGCTGATAGAAAATTATCTTTCTTGATTCTGGTGTGAATCTGACCACAATGCTCTCAGGCATATAGTCCACTCTGGTTGGCGCACGTGCGACAGTGTCACTTGACTTTATTGGATATTTTACGGAAGATCCGATTTGTTTAACTATAACAACCAGATTTTCATAACTTTTTTCCGTTACATTAATTATTTCCAGATTATTTTTTCTCATGATTTGCTCCACATTATAAACTTTTCACTTCAAATTTGCGACTGGACCCTTCAATAATTCATTTTCAGTTTGAATTTTATTCGTTACTACTCTGTGTACCTAAGCACTTCATTCTTCAAAAAGTTCTTTGATAATTTCTTCTCGAAATCTGTGAACTTGTTCGAACAGAAATTCACAGATGCTCAAAGCGTCCTCAGGTTGCTACTCATATCGATGACTAACTTTATCAGATGTTTTATTTCGGGAGTTCCCTTATTATCCTCGCGCTGGATGCTATTACGGATATTTCACCTTCATGGGAACAGCATTCAAGGCAAGTCCAACTTGTACTTCTATAAACTTTGAAAGCTTAGCTGATATACACCCTGTGTATATCAGCTGACTTGCAGAAAATAATTATGTTACCTTGTATGGATATGCTCAAGGCAGTTATTTTCATCAGACGCATCACATCTTACTACAAAAGTTTTGTACCCATGGGAAGAATGCAAAAATCACAACGATCACTCACAGTTCTGTGGCACGAAGCAATAGCTTCTCGAAAAAAAGGGGATATTATAAGCGCCTTTTACCAATTCTTGCATAATAGTTTCATAACTTGCAAACGCATTTCAATAGTTTTCAGCCCTTTCAGCCACAAAAATTCATGGCACTGCCACTATAAGTACAATTTTAATATTTTTTGACAAGTTAATTTAAGGCATTTGTTTTTTATCACTGGCCTACTCTTCATATTCTGACTACATTACATTGATTATTACGCTCGTACACGTTTTTTTTCAAATTTTTCAAACTAAGAATAATATTATTTAGAAGTCATGATATTTTATCATTGATTCTTGGAAAAAGACGAATAAATAATGATAAATACCGGTATTATGGCGTCTTTCCAGAATTATATGATAACTGAATTTTCTTTCTTCGATATCTTAGACAAGAAATAAGATATCGAGATACGGTTTTAACTAGCCTATTTTGGCATCATTACGCCAAATTTTTATGTAAAATAATCAGGTTAATGTATTTGATTTTTCAGAGAAATTGGCATTTTTCTGTCATTATATAAAAGAACACACTCTAGCGGCGTCACTAAAAGTTTGACATATCACAAATAAAATCGGTTTGATGGAGCAATAAATGCTTTTTCCAACGATACCAATTTGGTTGAAATCCATTCAGTCATTCAGGAGTGAGAGCTGTTTATTCAAAAAAACATTGAATCACTTAAGAAAGGAAAGAATTTTGTAGTACATTTACTAGGTGTATTTCAGAGAAAAATCACTTTGAAAGTTTTAGATGGCGGTCATATTGTAAAACTGAAAATAATTTCCAGGATTTTCTATTGGTCACTTCAGTCACAACATTTTTCAACGGAAGTGTCTGCGACGAATAGTTTACGAGATAAAGCACTTTGCATTATTATCTGACCATCCGGTACATTAACTCACATTGTTGCTGACTGTATGCTCTAATAGAACGAGCTCATTACATGGATATTCAATCACTTTCAAAATGTGAACGGAATATTCATTTCATATACATTTCAAGTAATTGATACTAAAAATAAGTCAAATCAAACAAAAAATCGCGAAATGCATCGTGTACTTCACGAATTTTTGAAAACAATCAAATAAATAATTTTCAATATTTATTACGGTTTGCTATTGAAGGGAGATTCTTCAGTACGCGATGCACATCGTGATTTTTTGTTTTTCAATGAAATAAATTGTTTACTAGTTTTTATTTCGTCATCTCATTAAAAAGTGGGTTTTCGAACTGCTCGAGAGTTTTCTTCTATTCTCCTATATGAAAAATTTCTGTTATAACTTTTACGTATTCCTACGTTCTGGACGTACACGTTAATGATTTGTTTGTTTCAGTTTCATGGATATAAAGTTCAGGAAACACAATTTTCCAATTACTCGTACATACATATTCAATCACGATTTATAAGAATGAGATTATTACGAATTTTTATTATATTTATGTAATACGCATTTCATATCTTTGTTAGTAATTTACACATATAAATTATTCAAATCAGGGTAAACAATGAATCGAACTTTCAATTGTAATTATTCCTTACAAGAAAACATTACTTTAACTGAAAATTGGACTTCGGTAGGTACTTGTAAACATAATATATATATCTCTAATTTTATTATTGCTGAACGATTAATGATGTTTGAAATGTAGTTACAAAATAATTGAAGGTATTTCTCTTCGTATTTTCAAAAATTAGTGTAACAAAAATTACTAGAGAAGGGAGATCAGTCGTTTTTTATTTGATATCTGAGTGGACTGAGAATACTCATCACGCCTTTATACCTACTTGACCTATTAATTTTTCTATAAGGGACTGGTTCGAAAGTTTTAATTTTTAAATTATTCACAATTTTTTTGTTTGAGAATGGCGATAAACAACGACAGTTCTTCATGTGTTTATTGTTTTAGTAAGTAATTTTTCCATAGCTAAAAAGTTTGTTTTCTTGTTTTCTCCACATTTTATATATTTGTCATAAAACTTAATGAATGTGAAAATAACAAAACATATCTATTATATGTATAAAAATATTTTTGCAAAAGTATATATTCAAAATTAACAACAGTTGTAGTAATAGTTTTCAAAAATGCTCTATTGGAAGAATGCGTCAAATACATTTCTTAAGAAATATCTTGTCAAAAACGTGAAACTCCAGAAGTTTAAAGAATGAAATATAGGCATACAAAAGTGTAAAAGTAAAAGTTTTGGATTGATTGGGCCGATACTTGGTGTAAATTAAAAATATTAAAACAATGGTTAATAATAACAATTACCACATTTATTAAAAGAAATAAAGCATAATAATAATTCAGGTGGAACTTCACCTTCTTCAGATGCTAATGGCAAACTAACTATGATTCTCTGTTATATCGAAAGCAAGAAATAACAAATTGTGTAGAAGGAGTAAATAGAAAGATGTATTCGTATATGCGCATGTACTAAGGTTTGCGAGTCATTATACCAATAATCTCTCTTATTATTATAATTACACTCAAATATTTTCAGTTTATTGCTATTTAATTAATAGGGAATGAAATTTTAATGTAATTCACAATTGAGGAAATTGATAATGAATTCAGGTAGGTACCAGTGTTTGTACATGAACACTCTTTAAAAATATTGATATTTGAATAGTATCAGAATATTTTTATAGACTATGATACTAACTTGCTCATTTTAAATGGGACACCCTATGTATTAATACATTTTTGGATTCTACGCAAGATTCTAGGCAGATTTTATGTATTATGTCTATGCGTTTTGGACATATTTAGGTTTTTATGTCAAAATGACGATTGCAAGCCCTGATATAATTATCAATTGTTCCTATAAGGAAGTCATTATTACTAACTTAAGTTTGGACTCCTTGTTGAGAAAGACCTGCTCTAATAGATTTTGTATAATATTTGGATAACTTGTCATACAAGGTGTTCACAAAATAAAATCTAAAATGAGATTGAGAAAACTGTCAAAAATCAATTTTTTCAAATGGAAACAACCAATTTTTTTCATATTGTAGTATTTAGCATCAAAAATTAAGGTAACTTTGTATAAGGTTATCTCTACTTAAAATTTTTAGTTTTCGAATTATTGCCAATTTAATATTTTTATATAACGATCATAACACGACCAAGTTACTCTTAGTTGGCCATGACGATGGCATCATGAAACAATCAAACTCTAAATAAATTTTTGATCACCTCATTTGAAAACTATTAATAATGATGCCGAGGCGCTCAAATTATACGTACAAAGATTATTTAAACTCATAAATAATATAAATAATAAAAAAAACTTAAAGCGTTATCAAGAACATGTGAAAAATTTGCCATCCGATATCCGCAAAAAGACAAGCCATCCAGAAAGGCTGTGAAGCAATATATAAAAAATTTCAAGAACTTTGGACTGAGGAAAGTCCAGTCGAACGATAGAAACCATGACTATTGATCAAGACTTCTTAGTTGCCGCATATTGTGAAACTGGCCGTAAGACACTATTAAACAAATTATTTTTTCAGTAAATGTTCAAACTTGTTCATGGATCGCTCTTGTTATAAACTCCGACCTTAAATTTCTGAACTCATTCCTTACCCACTGTATTATACACTCGATCTTCAATCACATCCCAAACAGAAAAATCGAGCACTGCAAGATCTGGGGAGCTTGATGCACAAAGAAAAGGACCATTATTTGCTATCCATCGATCATCAAAAACATTTTGTAAAAAATTATCGATGAGGGAGCCACCGTGTGGAGGTGCACCATCATGTTGATAAAACAGGTTTCTTTAAACAGCGAGCGGCAAATTATCTGAATAGTCTGTTTCCAAATTATGTAAAATATTCAGATAGCCTTGACCTATAAGATATTAAGCACGTTTTATATCTGAGATGAATGAGACACGTTCAACTTACCATTCAAATTTTCTCGGTAAAAATGTAGTACCACGACGCCATTATTTCTGATAATGGCACAATAAATGTTAAAGTGACAGAACTCTTGAAAATTGTGTTCGGAACACATGTAAATGTGAGTCTTTCCAGTAATGAGAATTGTGTCGATTAACGGTAGCTTCCATTTTTGGTGTATTTAGCTTCGTCTGTCCTAATGATGTCAAAAAAAAGGGTTTCCTTGCGCCCAAGTTAAGAAAAATTCACAGAATGCCACTCGTCTCGGCAAATCAGTTTCTTTCAGATGTTGGACTTTAGAAAATAAGTATAGATTAAATTAATGTTTGCGTAATATTCTATGAACTGTTGACTTGGATGATTCTGACTCTAATGCAGCTTGTCTTACGGAGAATGTTGGATATGCGGCGATATATCCCAAGATGTCAATTTGAATATTCTCATCATTAAGGAAAGGTTTATTTCTTTGCACTACTGTCTTGACGTATTAAAAGTTCTTAAAATTTTCTATAATTTGCTTTACAGCCTTTCTCGATGGCTTTTGTTTTTGCGGATATCGGATGGCAAATTTTTCACATGTTCTTGATAACGCTTTATCACATTGTTCATAAATAAAAAATAAGTTTAAATAATCTTCGTACGGCAACTAAGAAGTCTTGATCAATAGTAATGGTTTTTATCTTTCGACTGAACTTTCCTCAGTCCAAAGTTCTTGAAATTTTCTATAATTTGCTTTACAGCCTTTCTCGCTGGCTTCTGTTTTTGTGGATATCGGATGGCAAATTTTTCACAAGTTCTTGGTAACGCTTTATCACATTGTCCATAAATAATAAATGAGTTTAAATAATCTTTGTTCGTATAATTTAAGCGTCCCGGCATGATTATTAATACTTTTCAAATGATGTGATCAAAAATTTATTTTGAGTTTGATTGTTTCATGATGCCAACGTCATAGCCAACTAAGAGTAACTTGGTCGTGGCATATTCGTTACCTATATAAGAATATTAAATTGGCAATATTTTGAAATCTAAAAATTTTAAGTATAGATAACCTTAAACAAAGTTACCTTAATTTGTGATGCTAAATACTACAAAATAAGAAAAATTGGAGGTTTCCATTTGAAAAAATTGATTTTTGACATTTTTCTCAATCTCATTTTAGATTTTATTTTTTGAACACCCTGTATCACAAGTTATCCAAATATTATTTCAGAGTAGGTCTTTCTCAACAAGGAGTCCAAACTAAAGTAAGTAATAAGGGCTTCCTTATAGGAACAATTGATAATTATTATATCTGGGCTTGCAATCGTCATTTTTGACATAAGAATCTAAATATATCCAAAACGCTTAGACTTAGGTATAGGACAAAATTTATAAAATCTGCCTAGAATCTTGCGTAAAATTCAAAAATGTATTAATACATAGGGTGTCTCATTCAAAATAAGCAAGTTTGTATCTACTTCCGGTATAACCGGAAGTGCCACCATCTTGAAAATATTACACAAATGAGTACAACCCTCTAACACAAATATTGAAACTGTTTTATCCTCATTTTCCCTTTACTCTAGATATTCATTCAGTGAGTATGGTTCCAATGAGATTAGCATGTCTTTAACTTTTTCCTTAAATTCCTTCATACGATTTATTTTCTTCGTTTCATCTGGGAGCTTGTTGAAGATTTTTATACATCTGTAGGATGGATGTTTCTCTATAAGAGAGAGTTTATGTTGGGGATAATGAATATCATTGCTTCTAGTTGGATATGTATGACTTGATGTATGAGCAGTAAATTTTTCTTTATTTTTCATTAAAAATATTAGGCATTCATACACATAAACTCCATATACCGTCATAATTTTGTTTTTTTTAAATATTCCTCTGCATGACTCCTTTTGCCCCATTTTATACATTATTCTAATAACTCTTTTCTGTATTTTAAAAATTTCTTCCACTCTACCTGCAGCTCCCCAAAAAATTATCCCATATCGAAGGATAGACTCAAAGTTGGCAAAATAAACAATCTTTTGTACATCCTCGTCCAAGTAATTTCCTGTTGACCTAATGGGAAAGCATATCTGACTGAGTTTTTTACATGTATACTCAATATGCTGCCTCCATGAAAAACATTGGTCAACATAAACTCCTAGAAATTTAACAGCATCATCTATTTCAACTCTACATTCATTAATCTGTATCGAGGGTGCAGATTCTTTTTTGGATATGTTACTTTTAAAAAGAGTAGCCATAGTTTTCTCTTCATTCAAAATGAGCTTATTTCTATTCATCCACTTTTTGATTTTTTCAAAAATTTCTCCCTGTAATTTTTCGACCTCTTCTAAAGTTTCAGCTCCAACTATGAGACTTGTATCATCTGCAAATGATGTTATCTAAGCTGGAACGCTTTCTATGCAGTCGTTTACATCATTCAAAAATAAAATAAACAGGATGGGGCCTAACACACTACCTTGTGGTACCCCTATTTCGCTGATCTCAATTTTAGATTTTACCTCTACTCCCTGTTTAGATAGTGCCACCCTCTGGTTTCTTCCTGAGAGGTACGATTCAAACCAACACAAAGCTTTATTTCGAACACCCATAATTTCCAATTTATTCAGAATGTATTCTCTACATAGGCAATCATATGCTTTTGTAAGGTCTAAAAATAGCTCCAATGCACTTTTTCCCTCTTCAATTAAATTAATCAATGTTTCTGTGTACTGATATATGGCAGTTTGTGTAGATTTGCCCTTTAAATATCCATGTTGTGTATCTGACAAGAGTTTACAGTCATTTATAAATTTTAATAGTCTATTCAACATTGCCATCTCAAAGACTTTAGATAAACTGGGCAGCAGGCTTATTGGTCGATAGTTTTCCATTTCTCTGGAATCACCTTTCTTATATATTGGCTTAATCACTGCCAGCTTTAGCTGATCTGGAAATATTCCATATTTGAAAGAGTTATTTACAATA
>JARQZK010002177.1:397500-402500 GCA_030704885.1 Cynegetis impunctata | reverse complement strand
AAATACTTCCAAACAGAAAAAAACATGTTCGTGCAGACCAAAGGAGAGCCAGAAGAGACATGGCTACAGCATTTTGAAGAGTTTTACGATGCTGAAGAAACACTGAATATAAACGAATACGAAACAGATATAAGTCACTGACGAAGAGATAGAAGGTAAACTCAAGAAATTAAAAAACAGAAAATCACCTGGACCAGACGGCATTCCCAACGAGCTTTTGAAATATGGAGGACCCGAACTTGAAAGAAAACTATCACAACTATTTAACAAAATCTTAAACGAAACGGAAGCACCAGATGAATGGCATAATAGCATGGCCATACCCATATTTAAGAAAGGACTAAAAACCTGCCCACAAAACTATAGAGGAATAACCCTCTTAAATACATCACTGAAACTGTTCACAAGAATTCTCAAGGACAAACTGGAAACGCAAGTAAAGAACGCTGAAGAACAAGAGGGCTTCACAAAGGGACGGTCCATAACAGACGCAGTATTCATAATGAAACAAATAAAAGTAAAGGCTGTAGAGTACAGTATGGCAGCGTATATTTGCTTCATTGACCTAGCAATGGCATTTGACATGGTTCATTCGGGAGATATTTCACATATATTATTGGAAAATAAAGCACCGGCGAACATAACAAAGATAATCCATAACCTAAATAACAAAAACGTAACAAAGGTTGAAGCAGGAGATCAATTCACTGAAAACATCCCAACACCGGGAGAAATTAGACAGGGTGACAGCCTAAGTCCCTTTTTGTTTAATCTTCTCATGGATAAAATTATAAATAAAGTAACAGATCTTAAATTTGAATACAGACTAGGCAACAAAAGAATTGGTTTGGTGTGTTACACCGATGATGCAGCAATTATTGCCGAATCAGAGAACGACCTATAGAGACAACTCTTTCAGTTCTTCAAGTAAGCTGCCAACTCAATATGAACATTTCTATCAACAAAACCAAATGTATGACAATCGAGAAAGATCTGCTCAGATGTAAGCTAGTGGTGGAGGACAATCCCATAGAACAGGTGATTCAATTCAGAAATCTGGTCATAGACATATCAAGCTCCCATTACCCAGTTAAAGACCTGAGGAGCCAGATTAACAAAGCATCCACACTATCAGAATGCCTACGAGATATGGTCTGGCCAAACCCGTACATGCGCAAAGACAGTAAAATCAGAATCTACAAGACTTGTACCAGACCGATCATAACGTATGGTACAGAAGTCCGCAAAGACACCAACAAGACGAAACACATGCTAAGGGTGGCCAAAATGACTGACACAATAGTGGCGAAGACAAGAAGAGACATAGTAAGAAACACAGATATCAGAGAAAAATGAGAAATACAAGATATTGTGAGGTGGGGGAGACAACGCAAGAGACAGTGGTACAACCATGTAAGATGGATGGACGAGAACAGACTTCCGAAAATAGTCCTAGAAAACAACCCGCCAGCCTCAAGACCTCCCGGGAGGCCACCTGAAAGCCTCTGAGAATTAGTTGGCAATCTACCTCTCAGAAAAAGATGCAGAGGCAGCTTCAGAATTAACAGATAGACAGATCTCCAAGAAGTAGAAGCAGAAGAAGAGGTCTAGCAATTATAAATGACAGATGCGATCAAACAACTGGTTCTTGAGAAATTAGCAAACTTTCATCTTTATGAGACTTGATTCCTATTTTCGTGGCCGTTTTTCGCTAATGTCATTGATATATTTGACGATGTGAATCAAATATCACGACAAAATATTGTCATTACTTAATTTCGCAAATGCATGCACTATTGAATAGAAAACATGAAACATATTATTGACATGACGCCAATATGTAACGTTTCAACCCCTTCAAAAATTCTATAATGGATTTAAAATGAAACTTGTCACAATATGTTGCCAGCTAGCTCTAAGTGGGGGTTCTAAACTTCCGAAATCAAGCTACTTAAACTAATAGTGAACCAAAGATAGAATTAGGGCGCCATGATAACTTTGTCTGTACTAATACACTCTCAATAAAACTCTAATTTAACCAAAAGAATATATTGACTCTAATTGACAAACAAACAAATAACTAAGTGCACTTATCTAAACGCGACAGCTGTCGGTGGTGGCTTCCTCAAGTCTGGCCAATTTTTGGGATTGCTCGGTATCTTCGGTAGCTTAATTGAAAAGGTTCAGCTCTTTCCTTCCTCGGTATCTGATTTGAGATATTCCAGCTCTTCTCTTGCTAGGTATCTTCGGTATCTTTATTTGAAAATACAGCTCTCGACTTAAAGATCTCGAGTGAACTCTCAACGTAAAGTCTCCACGTAAAGTCTCGACGTGAAGGTCTCCAAATAAAACTCTCCAAGTAAGTCCTCAAAGTAAAGGTCTCCAAGTAAACTCTCTACGTAAAGGGGTCCCTGTTGAACATTAGTTCATAAGTACAGGTCGAAGTATCTTGGGTTGCCGACCACCATTTGCCATTATCACGAACGCGTACAATTTTCCGGGATTCTACCATAATTACTAGTTACAAGTATTGTACTCAAAATCATGAGGTGAAAGAAAACTCTAACAAACATAAATTATTCGGCTCGTAATATGGCTAAGGATGGCGGCACATGCACGAAATTGATAAATCTTTCAACATCAGTATTTTACTGGTCATGAAATACGTTAAAAAAAATATTTATTAGCTTGCGGAAGAAACTCATATTTATATAATTGAAGTTAAAACGATGAAAATAATCAAGGAAAATAATGGTTTCCAACAATTATCAATTTCAGTAATTAAAATCCGGTATTTCTTAAAGAGTTTACATTTATCCATAAATAACTCTTTTTGAAAACACACATACACAGGCGTACACACACACACACATATAAATATATATATATCTATATATATATATATATATATATATATATATATATATATATATATATATATATATATTATATATATATATATATATATATATATATATATATATATATAGGTATATATAATATATATATATATATATATATATATATATATATATATATATATATATATATACATATATATATACATACATATATATATATATATATATAAATATATATATATAAATATATATATATATATATATATATATATATATATATATACCTATATATATGATATTCTATATATTTCCACAATTTAGATCGATTTCCGATTTATGGTTGCATAACAACACTAAGATAATTCCGTTATAATAATTAACCTTAACAATGTATCAAAAATATTTTCACGAACGAATTACTTCTGATATATGAAAAATATTCAGATGACAGATGTCCTGATTAAACAAAGTGGCTCGCTGGGGTCATCCATATTACTTTACTCGTTAATAGAGAGGGCTGGTTAACAAAAATCATTGCATTCCTTCTTCTTCAAGTGCTTTACCCGGTTTCGGGTGTAGGCGACCTCTCTAGAACTATTCGTGATACAGTGATACACGAAAAGAAGAGAACTACAGTTTTACGACGGTTCCGAACGTCTTTATAAAGAGGCTTTACAAGGCAGAATACTTCTCGGTGGTTTGCCATTGCCTTCCGAGAGGTGGCAATTCGTTGGTTCGGCCCACGGTTTGTAGAATAATACGGTTGCCTCGTAACTTTTAACCAATCATGACACGGCCAGTCGTGACGTCACAAGTATGCTGTTGGCAAATTCCCAGCATCTCAAGTGTAATGAAAATAATGTTTTTAATAATTACAGGGCAAGTTTATAAAAATCGAGACAAAGGACAATGAATGATAACTAAAAGTATATTTTCCATTAAAATATTAAAACTTAAACGAAGGCGGTATTATATGAATTACACGATGAATGTTTATTTGTACCTATATTATAGTTATATAGGGTCTTGAATAAGACGAAGTATTACGACAAAATATATTTATATCAAAATACAAACACAACAAAGAAAAAATGGTTTAAAATTAATTAACACACCTAAGTTATAATTGAATTGTATATGTATATTATTTATATAGATCAATGATAATAGAATAATAGATTATGTTACAGTTTTTCTCATTTTTTTATAAAATCTTCTAGCTTCATCGGTGTCACGTTTTCTTTTATTCAATGAAAGTTCTTCAGATTTCTTTGAATTAAGGTATTTATCCTGATAAATACTCTCTGTCGAACAAATGGATAAATTAATTTTTTGGCAATAAGTGGTTCTTTTTCACATATAAAATAAGTTGTGCGTTTTACAATTTTTGTTTTAATTTTGAATTGATCTTTATTTACTTTAACGAACCACTGACATCCAAACGTTCAACATCACTTTGCCAAGAAGATGAGGGCTCAGTTAAGCCACCAAACGAAAGACTTTGTACCCATGATGGCATTGCATAAGAATGAATGTTCGTTTTTCCTCTTTCAACTGCATTCTCTTACTTCTTTCACTAATATTCTGTTCAGGAGCCAATGGAAGATTAAGTGATGGAATAGCTAAAATATATACAATAAAACACTCATTTTTTTCGGGCAAGATTTCATTGACAACTTACCTGTTTCTTTGAGTCTTTTTGGCAATTTATTTGTTATCTGAGCTTCAATCATGTCTTCATATTGATCCAGCGCAAAATGTTTACTGCAGACACGTTTATTTTTTGGATCAAAGGGGCCATTTCTTCGACAAAGACGAACTCATTGTTTTAAAAACTTTTTTTTTTGGGGGAAAGTAAAAAATCTTATTAATTCCCCTTCCTTTTTCACCCTTTCACTGTTACTTTTACAAGTAGCCACACTACAAATTGTTCCAGTCATTTCTACAATAGAATATCAAAAAAGCATTTCAAATTATAGAGTAAATTTTTTTTCATTATTACCTGACTCTCCGCGATGAAAGAAATATAGTACTTAGTTGAATTAAATTCAAAATAGTCTATAGATACTCTTATAAAAATTATAAATAAAAACAACACGAAAACTCCGAAAACTTCAATTTAAACCACAATAATCAACA
>JARQZK010002177.1:377500-392500 GCA_030704885.1 Cynegetis impunctata | reverse complement strand
TTTAGTTTTCAAATACTTTGGTTTACCACTTTTCTGCAATCTGTAAATGAGTGTATACATATGAAGTTTTCTTCTGTTGGCCATGTTCAAAATTTTATTACTATTTAGTGATGGCGTCATATGATTTCGGAATAGTATCAGATACGAAAATCTCATGCAACTGTTCTGTACCCTCTGGATGGACCTACTCATCTGAAAGGATATAGCATCACCGAAAACAATATCGCCATAGTCAAATAAGGAAAGTACTAAACTCTGGCATAAATAGAATTTTTGATAAGGCGCAAGAAATTTTTTTAATTTGGCTATATTTTTCAATCTCAAATATGCTGCAGTTAACTTCTGTTTAATATGATGTCCAAAAGAAAGTGAACTGTCAAAGATGATACCGAGGTGCTTGGCCTTCGGAACCACTGACATTAGTTTATTATCAATATGAATTTTTATACTATTTTCTATGAACTCTCTTGATTTTACGTTTTTGCTAAAGATTAGGGCCAGAGATTTTTCAGAGTTTAGTTTCAAATTATGTTTACTTGAAAACTCGTTTATGTTCTGTAGGTCAGAATTCAGTTTTTTTTGTACTACCTGCAAGTTTTGTTTATTTAAGGATATATTCAGTGCACTGTCATCTGCATATTGACCGAATTCAGAATTATTCACCCAATTTTTCATATCTGCCACATAAATCGAAAAAAATAATGTAGAAAGCACCGAACCCTGTGGTACACCTCTCTTAACAAGTTTAAAATCTGAATAGTCTGTTCCTGTGCCACTCTCGACCGAAACACAACTAAAACGACCTCCCAAAAGTTACCTCGTCAGATGCACAGAGTACAGAGAGAACCCAAAATAGCCCAATTTTGCCAGTAACATTTCATGACTGATAGTATCGTACGCTTTACTGAAATCCAACAAAACAGAACATGTGCTATTCTGCTTTTCTTCGTTTTCCCTTATATTATCCACAAGATTCACTAAAGCAGTACTCGTGCTATAGCCTTTTCTAAAACCTGACTGACAGTACGGGATTATTTTATGTTTATCCAAAAAACTAATTATCTGACTGTACAGATGCTTTTCAAATAATTTTGACATGGCTGGCAACACACTGATTGGCCTAAGATCTTTATAATCTTTGGGGTTCGCAGTTTTTCCTATTGGCTTAATAATCGCTTTTTTCCAGATTGAAGGTACAGTTTTTGATAAAATACATGAATTTATAGCATTTATAATAGGCTTTATAGAAAGAGGTAGTGTGATTTTAAAGTCTTTAATTGACAAACCATCGTAGCCAATTGCATTGGATTGAATACTGTTTATAATCTTCATTAATTCATCATCACTGACAAGTGTCAACTCTAAAGAATCATTTGTTATCAACTTATTGTCGTTGTAAAAAGTAATTAGGTCGGTTGATGTTGTGTCTGGTAGATTGTCCGTTTCTTGAAAATATCTGTGTATTTCATAAGGATTTTTAAGATCTTCCGGTATTTCTGTGACCTTTTTATTGAATGTCAAGTTAAGCTTTCTTGCTGTGTCCCAGAAATCTTTTCCTCTTTTATTCGAAAGTGTATTGAAATAAGTTGTTTTTTCCCTTATAATAGAGTGCTCAGTAAAATTTCTCAGTTTCTGTAGTATTGCAAATGTATTTGTAACTTTGTTTGGAGGTATCTTTTATGTGCTTTATCACGTATCTTAATTAATTTTTTTATAGTTTCCGTTATCCAAGGAAGGTATGGTTTTTCGGAATGTTTGTTAAATTTTTGTTAAGAATTTCTACTTTTTTATTAATATCTGCTGCCGCATATAATTCATCCCATTTTATTTTATGACCTTCCTGTAAGAACAAATTATAATTAATGTTTTTATAATTGCGAAATTTGGCAGTTCTTTTCAAAGGTTCAATTTTTGGTATTTTTAGGCAAGAGTATATCTAATTATGATCCGTGATACATTGTGATATGGGTAGTGATCCTGACTTTGTCGTTTGTACGTCTTTACTGATTATAATAAGATCTAACAGACTTTCGTTGTTAGTAGAAAAATTAAATCTTGTCGGTTCATTTATAACTTGAGTTAAATTAAAAATCTCCAAAATGTTCATCAACCTACGAGAGTATACATTATCTGCTAGCAAATTTATATTGAAATCTCCTATTAAAATTATGCTGTCAAAGTTAGATGAAACATGGCATAAAAGCTCTTCCAAGTTCTCCAAAAATGTTGCGTCACTGTGAGACGGTGGATGATATATATTTATTAGTAAATAAGTTTTTGTATTACTGATAAATGAGATGGCAACATACTCAAACAAATAGTTTTCTAAACTGATTCTTTTAAATTGCATACATTTTCTTGTATATATTGCCACACCACCCCCTCTACCCTCTCTATCTTCTCTCACAAGCCTGTATCCAGGTATGCTGAAATGGGAACTATTTGTTTCTGTACTCAGCCAAGTCTCTGTTAAACAAAAAATATCGAATTCGCCTTCTGAAATGTAATTTGACAGTTCCTCAAAACCTGTATTGATGGATCTCACAATCAGATATCCTAGAAGGAGGTTATTTTTGTCATGTGCTGAATTTTGTATTATGAATTCGTTTCTATCCGCTCCCCGACTTAGTGGTCTATCACCCATAGCCACTCACAACCCCCCTAATACTCCCATCGCAGGCCAGAAAAACCACCGAAAGTCCCGAACTCCCCCAGAAACCCTGCGTAACCTTAAAAAACAAAACAATAATAATAAAACAAAATAAAACAATAAATCTCTTATACATGATATTGAAGAGAACCAATATTCGCAAAAATATGCTTAAAAACAAAACAAATAGGCCTGTCTTAGTACCGCAGTTTGTTTATTGATTGTACACTCCCCGAGAAAATTATAAATGTGCTGTTGAGAGAAAATAAAAATATTAATGCCCGCTACAACATCAGAGGAGTAAAAAAAATGATAAACCTAGACTATCCAGAAAAACCAAATTCAAACATAATGATCTCTAGAATACTTATTTACCCAACAAAAACAAACAATTAAAACGATGCACTCACAATATGGTCCACATAATTATACAAGATGAAAAATTACTCCAGAACACACCGTAAACCAGTCACGTTGCTAGCAATGAGTTTTAATTTCACCACATCAAGACGAAAACTGTATTATCTATTTTCTATTGGCATCCTACCCTTCGTCCCCCCTCAGGAGATCTGATTCGCAATTGAGTCGGTGCACCCTATCATTCACTTTTACGTAGACATTACCGTTACGCACCCACTCACCATTTTTTGAAAACTGACTGATTGCTTTACGAATTAAATCCAAACGCACTTTTGTTAGATCTTCTTTAATGGTAACTTCCAGATTCTTCACTTTTTTACGATTTCTTAAAACTGAGTCTCGCACTTTTACGTTTGAAAATCGCACCAGTACTGCTGGAGGTTTATTTTGTTTATTTTAATCGGGGATACGATAACAATTTATTATCTCTTGTTTTTTCACGTCTACTTCCTATTTATCTTTAAACAGGTCGATTACTTTCTCTTCAACATTTTCCGGTTCTTCCATCTTCATACCGAATATTCGAATGTTTAAGTTTCTTGACATTTATTGTTGATCGTCAACTATCTTGAACAATGTGTGATACTGATAACAAGACCTAAACGAAAAGAAGAAGAACGGACGGAACACAACACACTTGATGATCTTTGACAGGAGATGACCTTGACATAAATGACTAACAACATGAATTATAAAACAAAATGGTCGAAGGAAATCAAAAAATGACTATATTGATGGAATAACACACAATTTAAACAATTTTTGCACCATATATTAGATAAAAGGAGGTTAGATTACATATAAATTGGAAAACTATTTGAGATTGCTATAACTTCTATATTTTTTTTGCAGAATGTATAATACAAATTAATACTGAAGAAGGAGGGAACCTCCGAAACGTTTATTAATATATTTCCAATGAAGCTGAATTGATGATATTTAATTTACCCCGCGCTGCCAACCATAACCCAATTAAATATATATATATATATATATATATATATATATATATATATATATATATATATATATATATATATATATATATATATATATATATATATATATATATATATATATATTATTATATATGTATATATATATATATATATATATATATGTATATATGTATATATATATATATATATATATATATATATATATATATATATATATATATATATATATATATATATATATATATATACATATATATATATATATATATATATATATATATATATATATATATATATATATATATATATATTAATATGAATTCTTTTATTTAGCCCCACGTTGTGTGCGATAATTATTATGAATTGCTATATTTTATTTCTATTTATTAATTTAATTTTTAATTGATATTGACTCTTTATTCTCAGGGAAGGTTCTCTTTAATTTTTTTTTTTAATTTATTCTATATTTTTATTATTTTATATATATAAAAAAAAACTTGACTTTAATAATTGAAAACTTCAATAAATTCAAACATAAAAATTTAACAAATTTATTAACACTAATTATCAAGATACAAATTCAGTTCAAATATTAACAATAACAATCACACTTTAAAATTTTATTATGGTACCTTTTTATATTTTATATTAAGTAATCCCCCTTTTAAAGTTTATATTTGCAAATATTCATGAAATCTATTGGCCAATATGAAATTTTGTAAAAACTCACGATTGTTTATTTCACTGATGGTTGATCTTCCCTTTCACATGGGTTCAATGAATTTCCAAATGTTCTTTCTTCTCTTTTTCTATATTCGTTCTGCAAAACAGCAACTCTCTCTATGGTCTCGGTTAATCCTTTAGTAACCTCACTTAATTTCTTTATTATTAGAAATTCATGTCACAATTCACAGTTTTTTCACTTAATTTGATATTACTTTCACATACAGGTATTATCAGCTTTTTATTTTCTTATAACGATGATTTATTATTACTTTTTAACTTTCAGCTTTAATTCTACTTTTAATTATTCAATATGGATGACAAAAGCAAAAGAATCAGATCTTCAATAGACAATGTTTATCTCGTGAATGCAAAATAGGAACTGCCTAAAGCCGGATGTTATACCCCTATATATAACCTTCTATTATTTTTATAATATCAAGTAATCTGATGGTTTTTTCTAGACTAGTCTGAATATCCTTTTTATGATTATTAATCATTTTTAAATATTAAACTGAAAGGTAATGTACAATTTTAAATACCATTCTATTTAATTAAATATACAATAATTTTGAAAATAGATTATTTCAATAATAACAGCTTCTTTATGATAATTTAAAATTCTTCAAACTCAGTACTTCAATTTGATAATTTTAAATAAATAAATGACATTTGGTTACATTTTTAGCAAATTTGTAATATAAACATATTTTTGAACTGAAAACATTTAATTAATCTCTTCTATAAAATATTCTGATCATTTTGTACTAAAATTTTCCATATTCTGACCATTACTTCAGTTATTATTTCTACTTGAAAAATTTGACATTTCGATATATATAATTTCTAATTCTACCTTGAAATTCTACTTTATTACTGAATTCTATCATAATTTTATATATGAAACAGTTAACTAATCTCTCTTAATATCTTTCTAAACTATTAACTACCTTTCATGACTTGTAATTCACTTATTATTTGATATTCAAATTTAGCTGATTCTACGATACATAAATTTCCATAATTCTATGTATCCTACATAAATTAGGTCTGTTATATTGAATTAATTTGTTCTAATTAATCTTTACAAGTATTCTATTACTTGTAGTCTCTTATATTTCTAATATTTCATAAATTTCTATTGATTTACCTGATATTTACTTCTAACGATTAATGACATTTTAAGTTTCTGACATTTTACAAGGTTTTCATATACTATTTATTCTAAAATTTATTCTTGAATATCTATAATTCATACATTTACATTTATCATCATTATGATTCTATTTCAATCATTTAAATTCACATTTATTGAGTTATTATGTACTAATATCTATCTTGATTCATTGAAGTTTTCCTTTCCTTGATCATTATCATTTGATATTGTGCCATATATTTTAATTTTAATATTGCAAATAACTAAAAACCATAGCAATATATATATATATATATATATATATATATATATATATATATATATATATATATATACAGTGGCGTAAATAGATTTTTGCGATAGGGGGATTAGATAATGTAAAATTCTATTTTTGTTGATAAAACATAATCTTTTATGCACCTAGTACAATATAAACAGAAAAATTGAATTAAATTGCTAAAAATTCAATTAACTGGAATTGAAAATTAGTAAAAATTTGAATTATATTAAATTGTGTATACATCACTGATTATATAACTCATGTGTGAATGAGCCAATTGACTCCGTGAATTTTGCATAGGTACTACGTATTCATAAGTTTCTATGCCCTTGACGACATGATATAATCGTTTTGGTGTTTCTCCTCGTCTCAAAATGTGAATGTTTTAATATTGACGATTTTTTGACGTTCGTCAAAAATAGCTATATTATAACGAGATTATTATGGGATTTATATATATATATATATATATATATATATATATATATATATATATATATATATATATATATATATATATATCTCACATTTACTACAATCGGATCCGATTGTTTGAAACGATTTTAAATCGGACTATTAGCACACACTACCGACAAAATACGTCCGATTTCATTTGAATGTCACAAGCAGGGATATTTTTCGACCGTGGTAATCAAATTTTCAGTATCCCACATGGTTTGACAATTCCTTTCTCTATACTCCCTGTCAAAAACTGACAGAAATAATCGTATGTTTGCGATAGACTATGCTAAAACAATGCACGGCTTGCTTTCCGGTAGTCGGATCCGGACTTTTAATCGGTCCGATTGGTAGGAGGCACTGCTCGTGCATCCGAGTCGGACGTCCGATCCGATATCGGATCGTAGGTATGCGATATGATCATATGAGAGTATAAGGCCGGCCGCACATTTACTACAATCAGATCCGATTGTGCGAAACAATTTCAAATCGGACCACTAGCGCACGCACACTGCCGACAAAATACTACCGATTTTATTTGAATGTCACAAGCAGGTATATTTTTCGACCGTGGTAATCAAATTTTTAGTATTGCACATGGTTTGACAATTCCTTTTTCTATACTCCCTGTCAAAAACTGACAGAAATAGTCTCATGTTAGTGGTAGACTATGCAAAAACAATGCACGGCTTGCCTTTCGGTAGTCGGATCAGACTTTTAATCGGTCCGATTGGTAGGACGCGCTGCTCGTGCATCCGAGTCGGACGTTCGATCCGATATCGGATCGTAGGTGTGCAATATGGTCGTTTAAAAGTATAGGTATTTGAGCGTCAGATGCCCTGATCCGACAATCGTTTCAGACAATCGGATCCGATTGTAGTAAATGTGCGGCCGACCTAATAATCGCGACTGGATATATAAGAAAGATTCTCGGTGCTTTTCAAGCATGATTTGTACGAAATTGACGAAACAGCTGATAAATTCATCAAAACTGACGAATTTTTTCAAAAATTTCTTATGGCCACACTTGCTGTTCTCGTTGAGTTGAAAGTGTGGAAGAAATATTCAATTTGTAGAGGCGATGTTAAGCCCAACAATTCATTAAAAGAGCTGGAAGATTGCCTAGAAATTTTTTTTCCGAATATCAATATGTTGCTCAGAATATTAGCTGAACGTTGCCTGTATCGACGTTTGAAGCGAATGTAAACGATTCAGAGGAGCATGATGAAAGAAGTGAGTTCGTAATGATCCTTCTTCTGACTCATCGTAACAATATTATCATAAGTTCAATATTCTCGAATTTGATTGATTCCCTATGTTGCAGCTATTTAAAATATTGTGTGAAGTATTGCATGAATAATATTGGCAGTTGCTTCCAAAAGAAAAATATTAATTGAAAACATTTTCAGAATCGGCTATGGGAGTAAAAGTTGAAAGTCAGATCAATTATTCGGGATTGAACGAATGGATAGATACGTAAGTATGAATTTTCTTGGAAAATTTGTTGATTTATGAAGAAACTATGCGAGTTCATTTTCATAACCTCAAAATAAAATATATTTATTATTGATTATGTTCTATCTAATTAAGAAACCATGTGGTAAAACGCTGCAACTAAATAATAGTAAGTAATCGTTAAAATCAATCATGTATTATTCTTATAATATTGATACGAATTTTCAACAAATAGGGGCCTAATCAATTCGAATTCTAAATTTTATTGGAATTACCACATTTCAATTTGCAAGCCAGTGATTTATCATATATATTAATTTTGAATTTGTATTTAGTTAATTCAACAAGAAATATAAAATCAATAAATCTGATAAACTAGAAGTTTACGAAGTTAAATATTGGACTTAAAGATAGCGAAATCTATATGAGCAGAACCTACCGTAACTTCAGCATGAGAATTGACGAACATAAGATCACTTCTGAAAATCATGAGAATAATAAAAATTAATAATTGGTAGATAATTGGAGAGGGCCAGTGAAAAAAAAACACAGAAATCTATCTTATGTTAATATCAACGTTTCGACAAGTTATATTGTCATCCTCAGGATACAACATATTCAGATTTCTTTAGTTAGAAATTTAAAACACAGGATGCAATGGATAATTTCCATGTTAAAGTTGTTGTACATATAGGTACAGTGCCAAAGAAATACCTTTCTTGTTCTTTCTGTTTAGATTTTCTTTTTGTAATGAATGTATTTTTGAGGACCGATTTGTTTATCGTTTTACTGGCGACTAGCAACTGTTTTGCTATGGCGCTTAAAATGTTTAATTTTTGAAAACTTTAAATGCTAAATGTTTTTTAATTTTTGTATGTGTCAAATATTGTTTGTAAATAAACTAGGCAAAAATTAATATTAAGAGAAATTGTCTATTCCAAGAACCAAAATTGTTCAATTTTCAACAACTTCTAAAAAAAAACAAAAAAAAAAAAGAGTAGCTAGTCGCCAGTAAAACGATAAACAAATCGGTCCTCAAAAATACATTCATTACAAAAAGAAAATCTAAACAGAAAGAACAAGAAAGGTATTTCTTTGGCACTGTACCTATATGTACAACAACTTTAACATGGAAATTATCCATTGCATCCTGTGTTTTAAGTTTCTAACTGAAGAAATCTGAATATGTTGTATCCTGAGGATGACAATATAACTTTTCGAAACGTTGATATTAACATAAGATAGATTTCTGTGTTTTTTTTCACTGGCCCTCTCCAATTATCTACCAATTATAAAGAATATTTGGGTCACAAGCAAACCTTTTGAGAAACAAAAATTAATGTTAACATTTATTAGAAAAAGTTCACTTTTTCATTTGTCTTTCGGAATATAAATTTTCCTGAATAAATGCTTCAAGTGTAACGACCGAGATTAAAAAACTAAAATATTCTGGAAATTTGATTGAAGGCCGAATAGACCTCATCATTTTGAAATTTGACCACTATTAGGACACATTCCATGATGACCCCTACTTAGTTTTTCCTTTCGTTTATACAGATGCCTAGTTTGTTCGAAATTAATAATTTTTAGTTTAGTTGCCCGAAGAAGCATTTGAAGGGGCGAAACGTTGCCTAGAAAAGTAAAAGAACTGTGTATCTATTTCGTTTCTTATTGAAATGGACTTATATCAAGTAACGGCTTTTATTATTCAACCTACTGCTAATATTATTCTTTATTATAATTTTCAGTGCCATGATGATCACTTTTATTCGGGTTGCAGATATATGGTATGGTAAAGATTTCATTTTCAACATGACGAAAATGGCGAAAACTTTCAAAGATGCCGTGTCAGGGATTCATCAGTTCACTAGAAAAGAAAGTACAACTGCAGATTTCCAATCCGAAATATAATAACCAGTTTTTTTTCCTACAGGTGGTCAAGGAAAAACGTCAACAATTCCTGGAAAAGATGGAAAAATTGAAAAGAGGCGAAGAAATAGACGAAGACGGTATATTTTTCATAATGTATACAATAAATCTTATTTTGCCTATTTTTGTAGAAGTCTTATGCTGTTTTCAATCAATATTGAATTCTATTCTATATGATAATAGTTGCCACGAGTCATGTTATTCGTATCGCTCTCCCAGAACACCGAAGGTGATATCACTAAAATCTAAAACTGCCTAATTTTCAGGAAATTATGCAGTTCTTTCTCTAGATAGCTTTATCCTGTACGGCCACGTTATACTCATTATGTTATAAGTGATTATCAAGATTATTACTAAAAAATGACAAAAGTGTAGCTTAAATGTAGCTGAATTTATCCCTTCTGGCAGATCCTTTTACGACTGCCATGTTCAATTGACTAAACTTCGGGGTTACTCACGATCTGAATTTAATTATTTTCGTTCTAGAGCTACCCGAGAAGAAAACTTTCTTAAACCTTCTTCTGCAGCTAACTCACGAGGGCTCAAAGATGACAGACGAAGAACTCAGACAAGAAGTTGACACGTTTACTATTGCGGTAAGTAAATATAAATCGACTTTAATGTGGACCTAGAAGCGAAATATACACCCCTACACCCTAGTTCAGATGTTATATTTTCGTTACTTGTAAGACCAACTAGTTGAAACTATCATTTCATAAGACTAAAAATGAACGAATGATTCCATCTTAAGTGAGAGTCTCTGAATAATTTCCCCGAAAACTGAGTCATATTGAAAAAGGTAAATTTCACATGTTTTGAACAACCTGCTGAAGCACCAGTCGACTGCGGCTAATTCGTATGTTTCTCAGGGCAGTGACACCACAGCAACGATCCTCAGCTTCTGTTTCACCATGCTGGGCATGCATCCAGACTTACAGGTAAATTTCAATTGTCTTACGTTTCTGGTGTAATGGCGGTTTTATTCACAGGAGAAAATTCGGAAAGAAGTACTGGACGTCCTTGGCGAGGACAGGGATGTCACACCTGAAGATATGTCACGACTGAACCTACTGGAGAGATTTATCAAAGAAACCCTTCGCATATTCCCAGTTGGTCCTCTTATTATTAGAGTTAACGACAAGGATATAGACCTTGGTGAGTTTTTAAAGAGCAGAAATTTCTTATTCGAGAATTTTTATTTATTCTGTATTCTCTATCTCTACTTTTTTCTTTGATACATGGTACAAACAATACATTAAACTTTGTAAAAAGTGATGAAGGTAAATTTTTAATGATATAAATATATATATATATATATATATATATATATATATATATATATATATATATATATATATATATATATATATAAGTAGAGCAGAATTATCGGTATAGCCCGCTTATATGGAAGCAGCCGTTGACACGTGTTTCGGACTCTTCGGTCCTCATCAGAACGGCGTATCCAAGCATTGGATTGAAAACTTGGAGATGAAAATAGCACAACAAACGAAACCCCCTGCTACGGAAGACAATCACACATTTGTGGCTTATTGTTTGAACTCTCCGGTTTGGGAGATTTGGTCAAACTTTGCCACGGAGGCGATTAATGCCATCCGCGAGATCTCAGACCGAGTAAATAAACAACAACAACCTAATATTTTCCCGCGACTAATTTCTTTGTTGTTATATATATATATATATATATATATATATATATATTATATATATATATATATATATATATATATATATATATATATATATATATATATATATATATATATATATATATATATATATATATATATATATATATATATATAATATATATATATATATATATATATATATTATATTATATATAATATATATATATATATATATATATATATATATATCTATATATATATATATATATATATATATATAATATATATTATATATATATATATTATATATATATATATATATATATATATATATATAATATATATATATATATATATATATATTATATATATATATATATATATATATATATATATATTTCAGGTGAGTATAGAATATTCCCAGAAGCAAATCTGGATGTTATAGTCCTGGGGCCTGTTTCTCGAAAGTATTAATTTACTAGTTTATGAGTTAATAGCTATCAGTGTAAAAACTAATAGTACTTCTAAATTGCGTTTCTCTATTATTTTTTTATGAGTCGTAAATCAAGTAGCTATTTTTATGAGTTTACGAGTGTCAAACAAAAATTGGTTGTCAAAGTCCAAATAAACTCTGTAAAACAAACATTAATTGAGGCTCTAGATGGTCCACTAGATTATAAATTTTTTGTACTGGCATTCTAAATCTTTCATTAAATTGATACGTTTCTTCCATTATTTCATAATTAATCCTTTCTCTATATATTTTGGCGTTTCTCACAAGAACTGCATGTTCGTCATCGAACTCTCAGAAGAGGACATTTCTACAGATGTACGACTTGCTGGTGGAAAAAGTTTAAAGCGTTAACAGTTACAGATAGTTGTATTTATAAGTGTCACCGGAATTATGGAAAAGTCACTCATAATAATAGTAATTTTTATTGGTTGACAGGTTTGAGAAACAACATAGCTATTATTACTAGACTACTGCACTCATAAAAAGTTTTAATAACTATTAACTATTAAAATAGGTTGCCAGTTTCGAGAAACGCTCCCTATTAAAAATCACTAATATTATTAGTTCCCTGACTATTATTAATAGTTATGAGTGCTTTGAGAAACAGGCCCCGGGTCTATTACGAAATATTTCCTGAGTATAACCAAGGAATAAGGGGCACCATTGAGATGGTACACAACAGGATTGTTGAAAAAATGTTTTGATTCATCTTTGTTTTGAACGCTTTTGAGCATGTTTCTTTTATTACAAAATTAGTATATTTTATTATATAATATTCATATAAATGCAAAATTTCTTCGATACTAGATTATTGTTGTTTTATATTTAATTTTGTGAGTACTTAGCAATTTCAGTTTCTGTGAGATATCATAATTTTTTTCAGGAGAACATCAGATCCCGGCAGGATGTTCGATGGTTCTAGCCATACTAGGCGTTCAGAGAAACCCGAAGATCTGGAAAGATCCCTTGAAATTTGATCCCGATAGGTTCTTACCAGACGAGATGGCCAAAAGACACCCTTATTGTTATCTTCCTTTCTCAGGTGGACCGAGAAACTGCATAGGTAATCTTCATTAAATTTCGCGAAGAAAAAAAAGGAAATCTTCTTATAAGTTTTACGACATTTTCTCCTGAACTAATAGATTTAGATTATGAAATTTTCAGTGAACCTCGAGATTACGAGTCTAGATGTTTTAATAGAGTATTTCCTAGTCATTCGTCCTGCGAGAAGTGGTAATTGGTTCCAATGAAAGGATCTCTCCTTGGATCCTTGGCATATCTCTCCTTGGCTCTTCTCCAAAAAATCCGGCACCGCTGCCCTTAAGAAATTCACTCGATCCATCTGTTTACTATAATAATCCTCGTTTAGGCAGTAATAAGTTCTATGACACCGTAAATGATGGTTCATACAAGTGCCTGGGAGACATTTGGTATGATCTCATCTGTAAGACAGGTGATTCCAAACTTCCTTGTGACTCACTGATGCCATTTTATTTATTTGCACTAATCACTAATGGAAGTAGAAGGACGTCTAAAAGCGTATCAATCATTTATGTAGGCGTCGACTCAATTTCTTCTGTTATCCTAAAACAAGCCAGCCTTTGTATATTACTTAGTCTTAAGATTAATCTTTACTGCATAATCTTGGGCAACCTTACCAAATACGCATGAGTTCTGGATGGTACTGTCACAATTTCGTATAGTCAGTGTACCGTATGTGGTTTGAGCTCCTAATTTTACCGTTTAGGCGTCCAATCCCCTATTTTACCTCCCTCGATTGATGTATTTTATCACCTCGACGAATTAAAATTGCCAACCAATATAATTTCTTGCTTGGGGTGATTTTATTATCACTGTCTTCATTGGACCGAATTTGAGTTTCTCGACCCAGTTTTCAACAATTCATAGAATCATCTGCATTCGATCCCTTACTTTTGTGGTGAATTTTCCATGTACTAGGATGACCAAGTCATCAGCGCATCCTAGAACTGTAAAGACTTTCTGACTAAGTGTTCATAGTAGCTCATACATAAATAGATTTCATAGCAAAGAAAATTCTGCACTCAAATATGAAACCTATCTATCTGGAGCATGTATTTTCTAGTTTTGTATTACTATTTATTCTTACTATCGATGAAAATGAGGTTTTGTCGGTTTCTCTGCGAGTCTTGTTACCTGGTAGAGTAATGTTTCTGTTTATAATAGTATCTGTATGTAATAGTTTTTGGACTAAATAAACGTATATTATTATTATTTATTTGTCTGTTGTATATGCACGTTAGTCTCGATTGAGAGGTCTAAGCCCCTAATTACCTATCCAAACGTTTTTCGATAGTCTTTACAACGAATGAAGCAACACTTCGGCTTGAAGGTTTTTACCATCTAATGGTCTAGACTTCCATACTTTGGTATGAAATCTGCTCTGGTGAGCCGCCACACTTGAGAAATGTAGCCTAGAGCTAAGCTTGCTCCTTAATGCATTGCTGGCCAAAAACCGTTTGGTGCCGGTGATTTGTATAGTATGAAGTAGTTAATTGCACATTTTCTTTTTGCATATGTTATTATTTTCTTGGCAACCTACCAATCATCCCTCATACCTCTTCGATGGGAGATCTCAGATTGTCTAATGCGGGTTTCAGGGATTTGCTCCAATAATTCCTGAGTCTGGTACATTCCGAGTTATTTTCAATCTCTTCTCCAAGATACTGTTTTGGCATCACGCAATTCTTGGTTATATTCTATGAGATGAATGTTCTTCTTATCATCAAATTTTTTGGCCTTGTTAATGTTTTTCTGACTTGCCTTC
>JARQZK010002177.1:337500-372500 GCA_030704885.1 Cynegetis impunctata | reverse complement strand
ATTCCAAGGCTGTCGGAAAACCTGGAAAAGCTTTTCAAAAAACATGATATAAAAATGTGTCATAAGGGACATAATTTGTTGCAATCTAACTTCAGCAAATTGAAAAGCAGAATACCAGATAATAATAAAACGCACACCATATATCAGATACCATGCCTTGACTGCTCGGGTGTATATATTGGTCAGACTAGCCAGCATTTGAAAAACAGACTGAATGGACATAAATATGATCGGAAGAACATCACCGCCTTGAAAAAACACGAACAAACATTAAAACATCAATTTGATTTCTCCTCCACAAAAATTTTGAAATCAGAATACCATAAAAGAAAACGTGAGTTTCATGAGATGATTTTTATAAAACAAACCCCGGATGCCAATAATGACAAAACAGATACCAAGGGCCTTAGCAAAATATATAACAACATCTTGAGCAAATGATAAACAGGGAGGATCAACTGAAATTAAAACAGGTGTTTCACTTTCTAACTAAAAGCGAAGGCTGACGTGTCTATGTAGACGAAAATTTTTGAAAATTTGTTACTGTGGATCATTGTCAAGTTTTTTTTTTTTTTACGTAATATTTATAAATTGTTAATGTATTTATGTGATTTATGTGAAAGGTTTTTAATTCTGGTGAGTTAAGCCTGTTTTGATATTTACGATAAGTTATTATGAGTCTTTTTATTTTAGTGATGGTAACATATTGATGCAATCATTTTGATAAAGGTCAAAGTAACAGACCGAAACGTTAATGAAAATAGAAATATATATAATCGTAAGATTGTATATTATATATATAATCGTAAGATTGAACCAAAAATCCTACTAACTTTGTTCTTTAAATATATATATATATATATATATATATATATATATATATATATATATATATATATATATATATATATATATATATATATATATAATATATTATATATATATATATATATATATATATATATATATATATATTTATATATATATATATATATATATATATATATATATATATATATAATTATTTATTTGAATTGTTGTTGCCTGTGAACTATTTTTAACTTTTTGCTAATTATTAGCAATAACAGGCTTGGTGAATCTCTAAAAACTCAATTTCATTAAAAAGTTGACGTTTCGCCACAACATTCGTGGCTTTTTCAAAACTTTTGAAAAATTTAAATTTCTTTGACATTTATTGATTTGAAAAAATTTGAAAAGTTAAAGAAGACTTCTATGTTTCATGAAAAATTTTCGGCTGTTGCTATTCTCTATTATTTATTACGTGCTATTCAGTCCAATATTAATCAACATTCAAATCTATTATTATTAGATGGTAATGGAAACCAATAATAACTGAAGACGGCCACAGCCGTGATAAATTTTTTTTTTAAAAATTAGATAAATAGTACCCTATTCTTTGACTTTTCAAAATCTGAATAATTTGAACCTATTCCGAACATTAAGTGGGTAAAGGTTTCTGTGGTTTCCCTTACCATCTAATAATAACAGATTTGAATGTTAATATTGGACTGAATAGCACGTAATATATAACAGACAACGGCCACAGTCGGAAAATTTTGATGAAACATAGTAGTCTTTTTTAACTATTCAAATTTTTTCAAATCAATAAATGTCAAAGAAATTTCAATTTTTCTAAAGTTTTGAAAAAGCCACGAAAGTCGTGGCGAAACGTCAACTTTTTAATAAAATCGAGTTCCTTGAGATTCACCAAGCCTGTTATTGCTAATAATTATCAAAAAGTTATATATATATATATATATATATATATATATATATATATATATATATATATAAATATATATATATATATATATATATATATATATATATATATATATATATATATATATATATATATATATATATAATATTATATATATATATATATATATATATATATATATATATATATATATATATATTATATATATATATATATATATATATATATATATATATATGTTTTTCGGTGAAAATCAATTATATAAATATCTTAGAAATGAAACTTCGAGTTTGATAATTTTTACATACAATAAAACACCAACAGATGCACAATGCGTTTCGTTGACACTACAGCATCCTTACGTGCGAATTTCAAACTGTTTGAAATTCTTACCTGCTAAAAATCAAAACCTTTCGTTTGATACATCATAATGAAGAAAAATTCATATAGATACTAAGACATTTCGAAATATGACATGTTCCATAAGAAATATATTAAGATTAAGTTATATCTCAAAAATTTAATGTGATTTATCATGTTTATTTTAAGTGGTAGATTGTTCTTAAAAAAACTGAAAATGGGCCTCTTGGAGAAATCGAAAATTGTGTTAAAAAGATCAAAAATGAACTTGTCTCGAAAGTCGAACCCCAGACATGTTTATCAGTTTTTGGCTATCTATGCTAGAAGAACCCTAAACACCCAAATTCCATCGAAATTAGCTCACCTTATACATGTCTTGACCAAACGTACTCATTTTCAAATAAAAATTTGTCACACCTAAAATTCTAGTTGAGAACAAATCATAACGGCAGTGTTACCATAACAGACATTCACTGTCGACAGTGCTACTAATCAATTTTGAAAAAGGCACGATTAGTTCCATTATACACATATCCTGATAGATATATTTCATGGTATTTTGGGTGTAATCTGTATATTGAAAATGAAATAAATAATATATTCGGTCGAGATATATATATATATATATATATATATATATATATATATATATATATATTTTTTTATATATATATATATATATATATATATATATATATATATATATATATATATATAAATATATATATAATATTATATATATTTATATTTATATATATATATATATTATATATTTATATATATATAATATATATATATATATATATATATATATATATATATATATAGATATATAAATATATATATTTATATCTATATATATATATATATATAGATATATAAATATATAATCCGGGCTTGCATTGATCGGATTCTATTCATATAATACAATACCGAATATAGACGATAATACAAAGTTTTACTATTTTGACAAGGAGCAAGCAAGCCTAACTATACCTACTGGTACATATGAGATAACCGATATCGAAGATTATTTGAAAAAACATTTACTATCTGAAGAAGAACAAAAGAAGGATATTTCCAAAGAAATATTTTTCCTGAGACCCAATAATAATACTTTAAGAAGCGAGATATTTCACAAGTCATATTCTATCGATTTTACGAAGAAAAATTCCCTAGGAAGTCTATTGGGATTCTCCGAGAAGATTTTAGAAGCTGGAAAGGTTCATGAGTCAGATTTACCCGTGAAAATAGTTAAAGTTAGAACTATACATATAGATAGTAATATCAGCGAGGGAGCATTTTACAACGATAGACCTTCACATACGATATACGAATTTTCGGTGAACTCAGACCCAGGTTACGCGATAGACGAAACACCTAGAAATTTAATATACCTTCCTGTAGTGAAGAAAAAGATATATAATATAACTTTGAATATTCGAGATCAGGATTTTGAACTGGTCAATTTTAGAGGTGAAGAAATTATAGTTAGATTGGAGCTTAAAAAATGGTCTTGATTTTTCCCTCCACGTATAAAGATACAAGAATAAGAGTACCGAAACCATTAGTCGTTCAACTGTCATCCAGATCACACCTGACGTTAGAAAATAAAATATTTTTACAATCTATAGGTCATGTTATCAGGCCAGACTTTCGATCTCTACCGCCCCCTTGTCAACGACGATTCAATCGTCAAAGTTGAAAGTCGGACATATTTACCTTTTATTAAATCCTTTGACAATAACGACACCATCGAGATTGGTATCAATAGACCAGATGTTTGGCTTCTCATGAACGATGCAGCTGTCATTATCAGAGGAAAATTGACTAAAACTGCGGGTGAAGGAGATGTTTCATTGGTGAATAACGCAGGTGCTTTCCTTTTCGATTCCATATCTTACGAACTGTGTGGAAGCGAGATAGATACCGTTAAAGATCCAGGACTTGTTAGTACTGTACGAGGATTTTTATGTTATGAGAAAGCTGAAATTCGCGAACTGGCTATTGCGGGATGGAATTATCCAAACGGCGCTATTAAAAATGAAGATGGAAGCTTTTATTTACGAATACCGCTGAGTCATCTCCTGAATATATTCAACGATTATCGAATGGCTATTTGTGGAAAACAGCTGATTCGTTTCGTTCGAGCTCGCAATGACAAGAATTCAATCCTGGTCAGTCCTGCAGAGGGAGAAGCTGTTGGAGTTACCAAAGGAGAAATTACTATCCAGAGTATGGAATTAAGAGTTAAACATATTTATCCATCAGATCCTCTCAAATTAGAACTTCTTCAATCAATCAAAACGGATAGACCCGTTTTAATCCCGTTCAGACGTTGGGAGTTGCATGAACTACCAGTTCTTACACAAGGTTCCACTAAGGAAGTATGGAACGTGAAAACTGGATCAATTATCGAATGTCCTCGATATATAATTTGTTGCTTCCATAGAAACAGAAAAGACAATGATATTAAAGATCCAAATTATCTAGATAACATTGACGTATCAGATGTGAGACTACTTTTGAACGGTGAATATATACCCCAAGAAAACCTGAATTTAGATTTCGAAAGGAATGATTTCGCCGAAGCTCATCATAACTATTCGGAATTTTCATCAAGTTATATGAACGAGAAGAAGGCCGCTCTACTCGATTATGCGCAATTCAAGTCACGGGCTATATTTGTAATCGACTGCTCTAGACGTGATGAAAGCTTCAAATCTTCTACCGTGGATGTTAAACTGGAAATTCACGCTAGAAATGGATTTCCAGCATCTACAAGAGCATACTGTATAATAATACACGATTGCGTCATCGAATATCTCCCCCTAAGTGAAACTGTAAAGAAGGTGGCACCTTTTTAATCAGTTGAAGATCATACTCTGAAGATGAAGGTTGTAACGGTAGATATCCAAGGATTCGTCATTGGTGAAGAATTTTGTCTGAAAGAGCTAGCTATAAATAATGGAAATCAAGTCGCTCATTTCATATTTAAGCCTCCAAGAAGATATTCCACACTTACCCTAGAAGATAAGAAACAAATCAGATACTTGGAACGATATCATCATGGTCTGAGGTATTCAGAGGGGAATATATTGTACGAAGAAATAGATGCTATTCTCAAAAAGCTACTAACCAATGTAGATATCGTATATGTGAAGGGAAAACAAAAATACGATTTTCTATTGAATAAATTAAATTGTATTGGTCTGACGCTTCGAATAATAAATGTAGAAAATTATGGTTGGACCCCACCAAAGTTTCAATTGAAACGACCTCTGTGCATGCAGCATGGTAGTGGGGAGCGCATGTGCAGTATGACAAATTCCAAAGATTTGTTTGAATGGGTTTGGAACTTTATACCGAAATAGAACACCATACAGACATGTCTGCTATAGATCTACATTTAGAAAATATAAAAATACTGAAGAAGAAAATTGCTGCTTATGAGACTAAGAAGAAGATGTTTGATTCATTCAAACGAATGTCCTTGGATCCCTGGTTCGATGTTTTCCATAATAAAAATAGATTCAGTAAACTGAAATGTAAACCTAGAAGATGTGTCCCAATAGAAAATGTGTGAAGAATTATTGTTTTATTTATTTATAACCACTTCCATCAAATAATATTCAGTATACGTAGAGCATTAACAGAGTAAAGATGTCTGAAGAGTCACTCTATGAAATAATAGTGAAATATATATTCATATCAACATATCTGCTTATATCTATGTTCGTTCTTGTTTTAATCAGATGTTTCTATAATGTAAAAATAACTTCTCTACCTAAAAAATATATATTTTACGATAATCATGTAAAGTGTACGTGGTGTGGTTTAACCATATATTGCTTAGATAAACCTCTACAAACTGAATGCAACATTTTAGAAGATGAACGACGTTGGAATAAAATTGATGGAAAAATATATTAATGTCCATTGAAATGTATTGGGAGAGGCCTAGATGAAGACTATGTTGATGGAATAGCTTGCTCAAAATGCGAATCCTTCGGATCTTGTAGATGTGAATGTATTATTTATCAATATTTAAGGAAACACAAAAGTGAATTGTTTTTGAAATAATTATATATATTTATATTGGGATTGTTTTTTATTTACACTAGTATCAAGATGTCTGTCATACAACAAACAACTAAGCTACCGATTGATAATTTAGATATTTTCGAGGATCAGATTGATAAAAGACATGGTGATTTATTCCCAAACAGTTGTAGATTTCTTATAGTTGGTCCTAGTGGGTCAGGAAAATACATTGCTCTACTCTCATTACTTTTCAATCAGAACGTACTTAGATTGAAAACGTTTATATTTTTCTCGAAAGTCTCTATCAGCCCAAGTATCGCTTATTGGAGCAAGTTCTCAAGAGTATACCCGATATTGGATATTATCCATACAAGGAAAGTGATGAGATCATTGACCCTTGTGAAGCACGAGAGCATTCAATCTTCATTTTCGATGATATAATGGGTGACAAGCAGAATAAAATTAAGGATTATTATTCTATGGGTCGACATAAGTCCATTGACGTAGCATTTCTATGCCAAACCTACGTTTCTATGAAGAAACATCTAACACGTGACAACGGAAACATAATAGTCCTTTTCAAACAGGATGATATTAACCTACGTCACGTTTATGATGAACATGTTAGCCCAGATATGACGTATGATGAATTCAAGGAATTATGCTCTCTGTGTTGGAACGCAGATAAATATGGGTTTATAGTTATAGTGAAGGATTTCAACTTGAACAAAGGACGTTATCGAATGGGCTTTGATAAATTTATAAAAGTAAAATCATAATAGATTAGTGTTCAGTTGACTTTCAGCATCATGACTCCCAAGAACTTGTCTAAGGTGCACCAACGTAAACTTAAGATTCAACAGCTTGTTAGAGACGTAAGGAAAAAATATGCTTCCTTCAAGATGGGACGATCTGAGGAGGATAAAACGATTCAACGAATATTTTCTCCAATAACTGAACGTCTTGAACGAATAGAGGATAAGCAAGTGGCTTCAATACTCCAACGTGCAACTATTCAACCTCAAACGACTGGGTTGAAAACTACCCCGTTGTTCAACAAGTATGCGTTACAACGATTACGATTTCCATCGACACCGTTATCGAGTGGATCCCAACGAGTGTTTTCCCCAACGACTCCGTTCCAATCGACTCCCGTAGGATCCCAACGATTGGGTCCCCGAACGACTCCGTTCCAATCGGCTCCATTCCAATCGGCTCCGTTCCAATCGGCTCCGTTGAAATATCATCCTCCTCCTCCTTCAATAACAATCAATAAACCTAACGAAGGTGATGAAGGTAGTTCACCGTTTAAACTGACACGTTCGAAGTTAGTTTCTACTCCTAGATTTCTACCTACAGATATAGTAGCTGAATCTAAAATTGAGAAATCCTCTGATGCTGACGACGACGAAGATAAATCTATATTAGTGGGAGAAAAACCCGAAAAATCACAACTACTATTTGACGAGTTGAAAAATTCCGAGCAGTTGAATGAATACTTTTCACAATATCCAGAACCAGTACGTAAATATATCAATCAGGCTTGGAATCAGTCGACACACATTGATCCTACTTTCGGACCAAAATACGACCCCGAGATATCAAAGTGGACCCTGGGTAACCGTGTAATTGATTTCGATAAAAAAAAGCGGTAACATTATTATTGAAGGTCGGGAATTTGTCGGTACCCCCGGTCTTTATGAGCTGATTTTCATGAAAGATCCTCAAGAATATACCGATGAAGATACAGAAAATTATAGGAGAATTTTGGAAATAACAAATGTACATAAAAGAGGATTTGACTCCACAAGACAGGTCAGAAGTAGTAAGAGTGATAAATATAGATATATTATCAAGCGATTGTTTCCTTCGCAGTCGAGTGGAAAAGGATTGATGACGTATAATGACAAACCTATGGAGTATGTCTACTGGGATGATGTGAATGAGATCGTAGATCGACTCCGTTTATTATACGCTTCTAAGCTTGCTGGAAATTCCTCTAATGACAATGAAATCGAGTCCATTATCGAGGAGCTTCGTGAAGCTAATGTTATATACTAAAGTAGAGTGAAAAACTATTCAATCTAGTCATGTCGATTGATAAGTTTGGTCGTTCGTCTCGTACGTCTCACGTGAAACGTATGAAAATCGAAGGATTCCCCACAAATGCGCAAGGTGACTTTGATTTTGGTGCGCATAAACTCTGTAACGTTAAAACACCAACAAGTGACACGGATGGAGCTACCAAAGAGTACGTAGATTCTAAGATGAATGAGGTGAAATCTGATATGAAACAACTCGAAAAGAAACTGATGAAAATTTCGGAAACTCATGAATTGAATATGCGAGGTACGATAAATGTTATTGATGATAAACTTACAAATCTTGGAAATGAATTAAAGAAGCTGAGTGACAAAATTGAAGTTAATAATAAATCATCAACAACAACAAATATCAGACGATCACAAGAATATAAGAAGCCTATTGATTGAATTCATGTTAATAAAACATCAACCCCCTCAGACCAATGATGCAACATTCACGAGAAAAAAATCAAGTAGTCAAAAACTACATAAACCTGCACGAAGAAATTTCGTACGAAGGCGTACAATCATTAAGGGATTAGATGACTTGTGGCAATGTGATTTGGGACAGATGGACATGTATGCTCGCGAAAATAAAGGAAACAAATTTTTTCTTGTAGTCATTGATTGTTTCTCAAAGTTTGTGTGGGCTAGGGTATTGAAAACGAAGACCGGTGAAGAAGTCACTCGTGCGTTTTCGGATATACTCGAGAAAAGTGGTAGGAGGCCTAAGAACCTACAGTCGGATCAAGGAAAGGAATTTTTCAATACAAAATTTCAGAATTTAATGAAAAAATATAATATTAACCACTATAATACGTATAGCATCAAGAAACCTGCCATTGTTGAACGCACTCTCAAGGATAAATTGTTTAGATATTTTTCACTGAATGGAACTTACAAGTGGATTGATGTGCTTGAGAATCACGTCGACAAATATAATGATTCTAAACATAGAACTATTGGAATGAAACCACGTGACGTCACAAAGAAAAATGAAAAACTCTTACTGAGTTCAGTATATTCTCACATAAAGATTGCTGGAAGTAATAAATTGAATGTTGGCGATATGGTACGAATCAGTAAGGCCAAGCATGTGTTTTCAAAAGGATATACACCTAACTGGACTACTGAGCTGTTCAAAATCGCTAAAGTTCAGATAACCAACCCAGTTACTTACCTACTCGAAGATACCGAAGGACATCCCATTAGTGGTGGTTTTTACGAAGAGGAAATACAGGAAAGCTGAAATACTCTCTGACGTTTACTTGGTGGAAAAAGTCTTGCGCAGAAAAGGAAACAAAGTGTTTGTTCATTGGTTAGGAATGCCAAAGTCACATGATTCTTGGATATCTGTCAAAAACAAACTGTAATTTCAGTTGAGTATTGAAGTTTGAAGTAGTAAGATGTCCCAAGACAGCGGTTTTATCGACGAAGAATTGGATAGAATTTTGGGTGTCTACGATGAGGCATCAAAAAATGAAAAAAATTTCATTTTAAATTGTGGCTTTAACGCTGGAGTATTTCTAGTTGAAAATGGTTTGAGTCCAGCTCGAGACTTCAGTCCTGCCGTGAGAGTTAGCTGTAATGAAGTAGTCATGTCTTTTGATGAATATGAATGGGAATCGTTCGTGAAATTAATTGAGAATAATGGTGTAGGAGAAAATAATAGTGGAGCTGAAGTGTTTTTCGATGAAGTAGAAAAAGGGTTCTCAGTAGCTAAATGGGAAAATTATTTATATTTCACAGCATCTGATGTATCCGAACTTATCAAGTTGAATGATATTTTAAGCAAAAGAATTGAAATGTTACAAAATATCAATTTTCTTTTTTATTATCGTAAATTTGTACTAATTGTTAAAGAAATTACTTGGAATAGCAATAAATCTATTGAGGATGTAATTCATGCCTTCTGTAATATAAATCCAACAATTGAAAGTTATGGAATTTTAGAATGTATGTACTTTAATAAAAATAGAGTTTTGAATGATGTAGAAAGAGAAATGTTCAATTTCGTAGGAGAATAAAATATTCAGTTGAATATAGAGTTTTATTTACAAATGTATAGTGTAAAAAAATATAAACCTTTTGTATATATATATATATATATATATATATATATATATATATATATATATATATATATATATATAAATAATTAGATAAAGGATTTTCAACATAAAAATTCAAGATCATTCAGATATAAGATATTGATACCCATATGGTACAGTGTCGGTTGTATGAGTAATCCTTTTGTTGTCGTTGGCTGATAATGCTATTTTTGATTTGAAAAATCTTTGATATTTCACCCTGTAATTTTTTCTGTCAATCTCGATCGGTGATCCAGATTGATAATGTACGAGTTAGATTGACGGATCTGGTCACAAAATATTTTAAAATCTGGAACGCGATCGAGATTGACTACGTATGGACCCCCTTACATGATTCGAAAAACGATGACGCTAAGATTCTTCGTTCGAACGAAATAATGACCTATATCTAATTAATTCATTTACTTACGGAACGTAGGAATTCGCTGATGTGATGTTTCTGTCGGCTTCAATTCTACGTTCGTCGATCAGCTGATATTGACCCATTCTGTTTTCGTTCGAACGCGATTATATTTTATATATCAAAATGGAAATGAATTTTTAAGAAAATAACTATTTTGTATGTATGTAACTATGTTTGTAATTTAATATCCAAATCTACGAAGACGGCCTCCTATATACCAAAAGAATTTCTGTTCCCCTACGGTCCTATATATCATATAATCTACTGAACACACATGAAGACTCCTAGGGCCCCCATGAAGAATCCTGGGGCCTCTGGTGTCCCCAGGAAGACACCCGAGGGCCCCCATTCCTATATATATATATATCATATAATTTCAATCTCCTGAACCTACATGAAGACTCCTGGGGGGCCTACATGAAGACTCCGCGGGGCCCCCATGAAGAATATTACAGTTCTATGCTCTGAGATATCTATGATTCAAGATGACATTTGACAGTTACGAATAACAGATCGGATGACGTATGACAGACCTAAGATATATATATATATATATATATATATATATATATATATATATATATATATATATATATATATATATATATATATATATATATATATATATATATATATATATATATATATCTCTCTATATATACTCTGGCAGAGTAATTCTGCGGTTCGAATCCCGACACGGCTTTTTTCATTTATTAATATTTCAGCTAGGGCCCCCGGGAAGGATCGATGAGAAGGAGTGAGAGGACCCCTCAGTCTAGGACCCCCCAAGCCAGGATCGAGGAGAAGGAGCCTCTATATTAGATGACAGAGGGCCCCCAGGCCCCATGACGTCATAGCATCCATCTTGAATATCGATTTGACGTAGACGGAAAGGTCCCCCCACCTCGATGGCCGCCATTGTGAGTTAGTATCCGCTTAGTATTAACTACTGCTAGTGTATTCCTTGATTTGCGAAAGGCTTTTGACACCGTACACTATGAGCTGAGTTTACAAAAGCAGTTATTTAAGGTTTTTGCGGAAATGTTCAAAATTTGGTTAGAAGGTATATGAAAAAAAAAACATATCGCAAAAAGTGAAAATACAAGAGAGCATTAGCTCAACACAACCAATTGAATTTGTAGTCCCGCAAGGAACTGTTATGGGACCCATATTCTTTTTGATATATATCAATGATATACTCGAATGATGAAAACAGCAAATGCATTTCATATGCAGATGATACAATCGTTTTGGTGAACGGAAAAACTAATATGCAGGAATCTATGAATATCAAAAAAAATTGGCTCGATACCAACCTTCTAACCCTAAACTGGGAAAAAACTAAATGCTTGCCATTTTTTATAGACAGCCGTACAAATCCAAATTTCTAAGACATAATCTTACACAATAATAATCGCATTGGCAACATGAATACAATTTTTAATTGAGCAACAAAAAAGGAAGTATTTAAGAAAATTAAATACTTAGAAATCAACTTGGATACAATTGCGAAATTTCATGAACAAATCGAACTTGAAAATTGTGTTTAATTTCATATGATGTTGTTGTCGAATGGTTTTTCTGAATATTTCGTGTTTAAATGGCAGAAGAGTATTAGGAATTTGAAATCATCAGAGTTCTTTCCGTACACTAATTGCGTTTCTTCTCAAACTTCCGTTTTCATTCTTAAATATTCGTAAATTTTCTTTTTCCTCTTCATCTTCAAAACATTTTTCTTGATTATTTTATGATCGAGTTCCATTGGATCATTATTTGTCAGTTCGATACCTCTTTTCGAGGTTTTTGCTTATGAAATATGGAAAAACCTCAACATCCAACAATTGAACATTCGAACAATTTTTGTTAGTTTGAAAACAGCTGTTTTTTCAGAAAAGTATCCTTTTTTACAAGCAACATTAAATACTGATTCTTGTTGCCTATCATCTTCCACTTCATGACAAATATTATATGTAGGAAATGGCTAGTTTTTCTCTTCTTGTCTTCATCATTGTGGACCACTCCACAATCTACTCTCCATCAAATCTTTACTAGTACATCCTTTAGATGCAATATCAGCTGAATTGAGAATGATTCTATTTTTGTGTACTAGTGAATTTTTTGACTTCTTTCACTCAATTTTCAATAGAAGTTTTTCAGATATATTTTGTCTTCATCCACGTTAAGGCCACCATGGAATCACTCCAGAAGAATGACGGTCTACAATTTATTTCAAGAATAGAGCAATGATAAAAATGAGCATACTATAAATGAACAAGTGATTCTTGCATATTTAATGAAAAAATCTAAAATCTTAAAGCCATCAAGCCTCTGGAGAAATTACTAGATGCTCAAGTCCACAATTAATATCAAAAATAATATAGATATAAGCCTCTATCCCAAAGTTATTGCTTTTCTCAAAAGAGAATCCATTGGCTATAAACCAAAAAACCAAAAGTATTGAATAAAGAAGAAATAAATCACTTCGTATCAAAAGCTAAAGATAATATCTACCTAATGATAAAGGTAATATAATTATATCTAATTCCTCTTCTTTCCTGTGTTTTTTTTAAAATTTAGGTTGCATTAATAATTGGTTTGGCAGGCGCTTTTCGTCGTGAAGAGCTTTGTAGAATAAATTTGGATGATATAGAAGATAAAACAACCATTTTAGTGATTAAAGTTCCTAATTCTAAAACGAATATCGAAAGAACCTTTGTCGTCATTGGAGAAAACAATATTTCTTTATACAAAAAATATTGGTCATTACCTCAAGCAAACACACCATATCGTAGATTATTTGTTCATTATAAAAACGGAAAATATACTATACAACCTATTGGTATTCACAATTTTGGAAAAGTCGGCTGCACAATTGCTGACTTCCTTAAATTACTGAATCCCAAAAAATACACCGGGCACTGTTTACGCAGGAGCTCAGCCACTTTACTCGCTGAAAGTGATGCTAGTATAACCAACTTGAAGAGACACGGAGGATGAAAATCAGCTAATGTAGCAGAGGGATACGTGAAAAATTCTTTAAGAAACAATATTCACATAGCTTCACAGATTGAAAAAGGCCCTAACGAAATTAATATCTCGAAAACTAGTACAATAATTAGTGACGCTTCTAATTCTAATTTCAACACTGCCACTTCTGTTAATGTCCGTAATAATATTAATATAATTAACTGTCATAATTGTGTGATTAACATTCATAAGTAATGTATTCATAAGAGTTATTGTTATATGTGATTGTCTATATAAAGTTCATACGTTATCATTCATGGATTTCCTTTTCAATCTGCAAAACGGCTACAGAAAAAATATTGTACGTGACACGATCCAAAAGTGATTTTACGGAACTCGCAGGATTCCAGGACTCGCCTACAGCTCGTCCTGAAAATTTCCTACTCCTCCCGTAAAATATCACTTTCGGAACTTGTTACGTAAATTACTATTACTTACAATGCCGGAAAGTTATACAATCACCTACCATTGGAACTAAAATCTATAACTACATTCAAAAGGTTTCGAAGTTCGACTAAGGCTTTTCTTTTGGAGAGACCACTCAGTAGTAGAATTTTATTCTGTAACGGAATTTCACGATGTACCATAAACTCTTGAGTTCTACATTTGGTAGCAACATATCTTAATGTTTTTTTTTGTAATATACAAAATTTTTTATCTGTTAATTCCATTTAATTGACAGCTATGTTGATTCTTAACATATGTTCATACATAATTGACTCATAAATGTTTTTTTGTTTTGGTCTTTTATTATATAAAAAAAAGGTAAAAAAGGTAATTGCGGCTAATTTTTTACAGGCAACCTACCCCTAATGCATTAACATTCATTTAAAATTGGTTGTATCAAAAAAACTGATACCTGCAGAATCGGGCAGTGGTATCCTGTACTATATAATGACAGGCGATCATTTCAACATGGGCAGCATGTTCAGTTTCAGAGATAAATTCAATATTTGAATAAAAAACTATAAAGTATTTTTTTTTTGAAGTATAGAAATATTCTCAGGAATTTGACATATATTTCGCATAGCTCTGATAGCATAAGTGTTCATTTTTCTCATTATATATTTTCGTTGCTATCAGAAAATGTTTTATATTGAACAAAGCACTTATGAAAATATTTATTCACTAAATTCATTGAAAACTTTGCTCTCCTGAAAACATCATTTTTTTCAATAGTTTCCATGTGTTCTAGTGAATTCAAAGCCTTATATAATCAATTCCAATTTTCTTTCATGAAATTATTCTCAAACGTAATTATTTATTATCAGTTCATTTAATAGTGATTACTCCATAATATGTAGCGAAAACTGTGTTCCAACCGGGTCGCTCCCGAAATCTCAATTTTTCTTTTCCTTTTTTTTTTGTGAAATATCCTTGTTTGAACTTGTATGTCTTCATATATTCTGGAGGTATTACGTTAATGATTACGTTCATCTCAATGTCAAGGATTCAAAGTTCAAAAAACATAATTTTCTAATTCATCCTACATATATTCAATAGTGAGTTTTGAAGTAAATTAAAATAAAAATTTAATGCAATAAGCATGCTTTCCATTTAAATGATAACTTTTTGCCTTCACTAATTCGTTACATGTAAATCATTGTTTCTGAAATATAATTAAGCTAATGATATGTCGAATTTACAGGATTCCCTTTAACCTACAATACTACTTTCAGTGGTTCCCAAACTTTTTAAAGTAGCATCGCTCTTTCTAATTGATATTATACCCCAATTAATATATGTGTGAAAGTGTAAAGAATAACTAAGGGAAACTGAGAGAAATTAATGAAACTCGTATATTTACAATGTTGTTTATATTTATATAAATCTAAAGCTTCAGATTTCCAATACCTAGACGGAAATTTAGAAAAAATAATTTATGAAATATTTTTATTCTATATTTTATGAAAAATTGTATTTTATTCTCAAATGATGAGTGGAAAATTGAAATGCCACATGTTATTTGTAAATATTAGAACTTCTCAACATTCAAAAGAATAAATAGAAACGCTAATTTTGCCAATTCTGCATTATGGTTTGGTCCTTATCTATCCTTGTCTGGATCAATTTTCGAGGAAAAGACTACAGCGCATTTAGAATTCATGTTGTCGATTTATATTCAGAGTACGCAAATATGAGAGGATTTCAGCTAAGATTGATCAACTACGGTGGCTGAGAATGAATCAGGTTTTCTTTTTTCATATGAGTTCTTTAGTCTACCGAATTCTATCATCTGGGATGCCTTCTTATCTTCATTGTAGATTGAGTTTCAGAGGTAATTCCCATGCTGTTAATATTAGACATGGGGATACTCTCCACCTCCCTAGGTTTCGCCTAACTGTCTTTGGAAGATCTTTCTCATATAATTCTATAGATGTATATAATAAGATACCTAGGAATATTAAAAAACTTTCATTACCTAGTTTCAAGAAGAAGATCAGATCGAGACTTCTATCTGCACAGATAACTGTTTATGTTTTGTTAAGGGCTAATGAATAAACTTTAGTTTGTTATTATCAATTTATATTCAATGTTTACATGCTCATTGACTCCTAATAATTTACGATATGTTTCAGTTTTTTATTTCGTGTCTGGTTTTTTATTTGTCTGTATTTTATTTCACATTGAGTTGTTTTTTCCATCAATTATTTATTCACATTTTATTTTATATAGATTCTCAATTTTTTTCTTTTTTTTCTTTATATATATTGTTCTTTTTATTTTATTTTGTTTCTGTTACTTTGTTTCATTGATTTTTTTTTTGTAGTTCGAGGTTGAGTAGAATAGCTTTGCGGGACTTCGCTTCTCATAATCAATAAAGTCCTTATTATTATTATTATTATTATTATTATTATTATTATTATATCAGTGTTTTATTACAGCTTACGTATGTTTTGAAGTAACTTCAATTTTAATTGAATAATCTATTATCTACTCGTATAATGATAATCAGGAATCGGAGTCGATAATTAAAGGAAACGAATTTTTCAACTTTTTTCATTATTGTTCAGAGAAAAAAAATGTGATTTCAACATTAGATTTTCTGATAGAAACTTTCAGCCATTGTATTAATTTCTTTTAGAATAGTTTCATTCAATGATTAATAATGATACATGAAAATTTACAACAAGATACAATATCACCAAAATTGAATCGCAAACATATGTGTCCTTCTATAATTACCACAAACGAATAATTACTGAGATTGGATGAGATTCAGCCATTTAGGGCTTTCTGGAGGGTGTAAAGAACTCTGGTTTTTGAGGATTCTTTCACCCCCAAACGAACGCCAAATGGAGTTAGAGGGTTGAACATTTTTACTCAGAATAGGTTGATGTTAGAAGGCCCCTTGCGTGTCTCAACTCTTTCTCCTAATCGCTACCATCTTAAATTCTACTTTTTTCGAAGTTTTAAAAGTTTTACTCATATCCACAGCCCCTCCAGATTGACCTAGCGGCAGTGGCGTAGCTTACTCCAGATCAGACATGTATCAAAATTTGCATGATGTCTTCTCTGCTCGAGTGAAGCGAAATTCAAGTGGAGAGAAAAGATTTACAAAAACGTTAGCAATTTTTCCCGTGGAGTTCAGCGTGCGACCTTACAATTTGAGTGTGATTGTGGAAAACATTTAACAAATTTTTCCTGTATAATTGATACACCTGATAGGGAAGTAGCTACGCCCCTTAGGGATTAAAAATATATATGTCAAAAAAAAACGAACATGAAGATGAAATAAGATATAAGTGACAGATCTCTGCTACTGAAGAGTTTTTAGTCGTATTTTTCCCTGGAAATAACAGACGTTTGAAGCTAATCTAGACTTCTGAGTCTGGTGCGGAAGTAGTTTATTCTTTACGTTTTAGACCTTCTAAACAAGGATTTTCGATTAATTTTGTACAAAAATTGCAACTCTCACTTAGCCAAATGCGCAGAAATTTAGGATCTGGAATTTTCTAAGCAGAACGATACACTTGAAATTTTGGTAAAATTTTCTTACGCTTCTTCTTTTTCTTTAGATTCGTCTTTGTTCAATAAATTCTGAGAGTTCTTTCATATTTCGCGGCGACTCTGTGAATTGACCACGGTGTCCCACACGGTGGCTCACAGTTTGGTGACCTCAGCTTGTACTCTCGTGCTAAATTTTTCCGGACTTTTGGGATAATAATTGTGAAGTAAATCGAATACTCGTTCTTAATAACTGGAGAAGGGACATCACTCGTTTTATACTTGATATCCGAGTAGACTAAGAATACTCCTCTCGTCTTTATACCAACTTCAACTATTCGTTTTTCAATAAGCGACTTGTTCGGGTATTTTTATTTTCCAACTCTCCATATTTTTCTGCGCGGCAATGGAGAAACACGAAGACAGTTTTTCAAGTGTTGATCATTTCAGTGAGTAATTTTTTCATAGCTGAAGCATATATATATATATATATATATATATATATATATATATATATATATATATATATATATATATATATATATATATATATATATATATATATATATATCTAAATGTGCAGATTTTGGAGGAAATTGACAATCCGGTTTCAGATTTAAAAAAAAATAATTATATCTCCAGCTGCGGTGTTTATTCGAAAAATTGCTCAAAATTATTTGATCGAATATTTCAAAAAGCATAATTCTTACAAAAAATCAGTGAGGAAAAAAGTGTTTGCATTTTAGAAGTTCTTCAAGTTTTTTAAAATATGAAACTAGATTTTCAATGTCCTCCAAAAACTGCACATTCTGTCTAATTTGACCAACCTTGTTGTTCTTATAATTACCGAGATAACAATAGTGGCCCATGGCAATTAGGACACCCTGTATACATATATTTTTATATATATATATATATATATATATATATATAGTATATATATATATATATATATATATATATATATATATAGATATATATATATTTATATATTCATATATATATATATATATATATATATATATATATATATATATATAATATATATATATATACATATATATATATATATATATATATATATATATATATATATATATATATATATATATATATATATATATATATATATATATATATATATAAATATACATTCGAATTGTTGTAGCCTGTGAACTATTTCTAATATATTGATAATTATTAGCAATAACAGGCTTATTGAATCTCATAAAACTCGATTTTATTACTAAGTTAAAAATCGTGAAGCTTTCCACATTTTTAACTTTTTAATAAAATCGAGTTTTTTGAGATTCAACAAGCCTGTTATTGCTAATAATTATCAAAAGATCATATAAATATACGTATATGAATATATATATATATATATATATATATATATATATATATATATATATATATATATATATATACATATATATATATATATATATATATATATATATATATATATATATATATATATATATATATATATATATATATATATATATATATATATATATATATATATATATATATATATATATATATATATATATATATATATATATATATTAGAAAATCTCTATATATGAAAATGAATCCTTATTTCCCTTGGTCCCGCCATCACGCTGGAACAGGTGGACCGATTTCACTAATTCTTTTTTTGTTGTGTTTTTTATTGTCAGAACAAGGTTATCATGAAAGAAAAAATTAAGAAAATTGCGCGGGAAATTAGAAAATTTGAGAATGATTAAAAACAATATAAAATTATTTCTAAAATTCTTTTTTGTTGTGTTTTTTATTTTCAGAAGAAGGTTCTTATGAAAGAAAAAACTGAGAAAATTGCGCGGGAAATTAGAAAATTTGAGAATACTTAACAACCGTATAAAATTATTTCTAATCTATATCACTCTTATTTTGTCATGATTCAGAATAGAAAAATTCATATTACTCTCAATTGTTAACCCTTCTACGATCAACCCCTATTATAGCATCATTTTATTTTTTTAAATTTTATCCACAGATCCGCAATAGGGCTGCAAGATGGCAATCGAAAATAACAATAGTCGGTTTGAGAATAGGTCGTAATATATTTTTCATACTCCCAATGATTAACATTTATGCTGGGTCAGATAGATTGATAGATAGATAATCTATATATATATATATATATATATATATATATATATATATATATATATATATATATATATATATATATATTTATATATATATATATATATATATATATATATATATATATATATATATATATATATATATATATATATATATATATATATATATATATATATATATATATAGATTCCATCACTGCTTGATTTACTATTGGTCAACGATAAGGAGCTTATTTCTGATACCCAGTATTTGGCTCCCTTTGGAAAGTCCGACCACGTTACATTGAAATTCTGCGCTCAATTTTTTCTTACGCCACCAGCGAGACTGACTAAAAGGAAGATCGAATAAATAGATTACCTACAGCTGAATCAGCAACTATAAGATGTCGAATGGGATAACCATCTTGCCAACCTGGATGTACAGCAGTCTTGGAATGTGTTTACAAAAATACTTCATGACCTTACTGAGGTGAAGTCAAGAAAATATCTACCCACGCCACCAAACCATGGATAACTGGAAACATATTCGACAGGATCCGGCACAAGCGCGCCCTTTGGCAGAGGTATAGTTGGACAAGGCAATGCATGGACTACGCTTCTCATCGCAACTATTCCAATCAAGTAACAGCTTCCATTTCCCAGGCAAAAAAAGCATACGAATCTAAAATTGCAACATCCGAAGATAAGAAGAAATTCTATGAATATGTTAGATCATTTTTAACTACCAAGGTAGCTCTACCCCAAGTTAGATCAGCGTCAGGGAACATTTGTAGCACGGTGCTTGAGTCGGCTGAGGTTTTGGCTGATGCCTTTTCTTTTTTTTATTCAAGTGAACCAGCTGGGCCACTGCCTTTGATGAACTTTCCACGGTGCGATCAAAGTCTATGCCACATCTCTTTCACTCCAAAATTAGTAAATAAACATCTCTCTAATTTGTACATTCCTTCAGCCCCTAGTCCGGATGGAATTCAGTCGAGGACTCTCAAAAACTGCTCCGAATCACTGGCTCTACCGCTATCTATAATTTTTACGCATTCTTTCATGTCTCATAGTATTCCTGCTCCATAGTCAATCGCCTCAGTAACACCTATTTTCAAAAAGGGTGATAAGCTGTCCCCTAATAACTATAGACCAGTCAGTCTTACATCAGTAACTTCGAAGGTTTGTGAAAGAATCATACTCGAACAAGTTCTCGCGTTCTCTCTCGCCAATAATATAATACCGGATAACCAACATGGCTTTCTACCAGGCAGATCAGATATGACGAATTTACTTAAATGTATTAATGACTGGACTATCTCATTAGACTCTGGTCAACCAATCGATGTAGTATATCTGGATTTCGCTAAAGCCTTCGACAGAGTACCTTACAGACGTATACTTCATAAGATCGAGCACTTTGGAATCAGAGGCGACTTATTGCTGTGGATAGAGGCATTTCTAAGAAACAGGCAATTCAGAGTAAAGATTTCTAACATACTTTCTTCAGCACAGCCTGTCACCAGTGGCGCACCTCAGAGATCTGTTCTTGGACCTCTATTGTTTTTATTATATATATCTGACTTGCCTAGCCAGCTCAGTAGTAGTTGTTCGCAATTCGCTGACGATACCAAAATATACGGCAACCCTTGCCATGTGCATTGCAATATTCAGGATGATTTGAATAGGATAGGAGATTGGTGCAGCGAATGGTTACTGCCTTTGAATTTGGAAAAATGTGTGGTTTTGCATCTAGGCAAAAATAATCCCAACCTGTCATATAAGCTTGCTGGTCAGCAATTAAATGTCACTAACAGTCACAACGACCTGGGCGTAACGATAAGCCATGACTTGGGCTGGAGTAATCGTGTTCAAAGTGTAACTCGTAAAGCCAAAGCCGTTACATACCTGATCTCAAAAGCCTTTCCGGGGTGTGATACAAGAGTGGGTAGTAGGTTATATACCTCCTATTCTTGAGTTTGCCGGCCAAGCCTGGCACCCTCCACTCAAGCGCGACGTCGATTCTTTGGAGAATGTGCAAAGATGGGCAACAAGAATCCCCTTCGGTTATGTTCGACCCGATTATGACACCCGCCTAAGACTCTTCGGACTTTCTCATTTGAAGATAGACGTGAGAGAGGTGATCTTATCACATCGTATTCTGCGTTACACCACCTGTTGCCCCCAAATATTTGCAACATGTTCAAGCTAAATAAAAACCACCTGCGGGGGCACCAACTAAAACTGCAGAAAAAATATTTCAAAACAACCCCCCGCCAGTTCTTCCTATCGAATAGAGTTTTTGAAAAATGGAACAAGCTCCCGAATGAAGTCGTCTCTGCACCGAGTATAAATGCGTTCAAAAACAGACTGTATGCTTGGAATAGAGGCCTAGTGAATTGAACTATTGTTTGCTTTTTTTTTCGTATTTTTGAGATTGCTGCTCTCTGTTCTTTACCATTGATTTTGTTATCATTGATTTTGTTGTTCTATTTTTATTGAATTGGATACTATGTATTTTTGTTTATATTTAAGTTGTTTTTTTTTCGCGAATGTACTGTTAATTTTTACTCTTATTTCTGAGCCATAACAGGCTTTGGCCTTGGCTCTTTATGATATATAATAATAATAATAATGATAATATATATATATATAAGTATATATATTTATATTTATATATATATATATATATATATATATATATATATATATATATATATATATATATATATATATATATATATATTCATGAAGACTATATAGAAAATCTTGCCCGTGGGGACTGAAACGGGTAGAAAAACCATTTCCGCAACTCACTGTCATCTTTCGATACACTGCAATAGTCTATTATTTTCTGGAAAAATATCACTAAAAATCCGGAACAGAGAGGTCAGGAGATCGAGGCTGCCAAAATTACTGTTGTTAGAAATCTATTGATCGGCAAATACGTGTCGCACTATGAAATAGGCTAAAAGGTTTAATCTTTTGAATATGCGGAATATATCGCAAAATTTCTTCTTGAGAAATTTAGTCATTAACTACGTGTTAATTATCTTTACCTTCCTCTTGACTAGTCTACAGTTTTTTTTAAGAGGCGTGTGCCCTCTCGCACTCTCGACCTCTCGAGGATATTGGTTTTGTCAACTGTGGACATCTTTAACATCCAGGGAAAATTTGCAGTTCGTGTATAACACCCAAGAGCAGGGATGGAAATCGAAACTTCCGCAACCGAGGACAGCATACTATGCCTCTTTGATCGACAGTGTTTGAAGTATTATATCTCTCGTTCGGTGGTATTTCTTGAGGGTTATGTTTTTGCGGGTAACAGGTCTCAAATGTGTCATAAGTTCGCGAAATAACTTCAAACATATTTTTGAAAAATTTTAATATTTTAAAAAAAAGCTTATTCAAAATTTTAACAATTAATCTTCGTTTGTGAACATTTCAAACAGTCTTAGCTATTCAGCGACTACCTGAATTAACTTTAGGTAAAGTTCCACGGCCAGCGCGTTTACTTTTGGTTTTTTTTTCAATTTCTCAAATATACCTAATGGATCAAAATGTGTTTTTCAGATTTATTTAGATATAGGCTTACCTATCTATAGTAGACTTTTCTGTGAAATCCAAATACTCGGTAATATATATGGTGTGTTTTTTTTTGATATAAGGAAAGAGGTCCAATTCATTCGAATTGTTGTTGCCTGTGAACTTTTTCTAATCTTTTGATAATTATTAGTAATAAAATCGAGTTTTTTGAGATTCAACAAGCCTGTTACTGCTAATAATTATCAAAAGATTATATATATATATATATATATATATATATATATATATATATATATATATATATATATATATATATATATATATATATATATATATATTTATATATATATATATATATATATATATATATATATATATATATATATATATATATATATATATATATATATTATTTATATATATATAAATATAAATATATATATATATATATATATATATATATTTATATATAAATATATATATTTATTTATATTTATATTTATATATATATATATATATATATATATATAGGTTTATATGATACAGATAAATTAGTTATTCTGAAAAAGTAAATATTCTTGCAAAACCTAGTTATCCATTTTTGAACAATTTATTTTCAGAGAGCTTCAGGAAACAGCTTTTCAAGAAAGAATGTATATACAGGGTGTTCCTCAATATCATGTTCAAACTGAGAGGTTCTATTCTTAAGTTATTTTTAGAAAAAGCACTTGCGGACTCTTGTCCGCAAGTGCTTCTTGTTAACTTTTCTTCTTAACATTCTTCTTGTTCGAGATACAGGGTGTTAAAATTTTAAGAAAAAAATAGTTAACTTTATCATAATTTTCATACCACGCTAGACATTTTAATGTAAATTAGTATAAGTCTTTCGATGACCGAGTGTGATTTTCCGATGTAAAAAGATTTTTTCCAATTTCTGCGAGTGGCGTCCCTACGCGTGTATACAACATCAGTAAATAACGTTCATGACTTACTTCGTAACCGTGAGAAATACTCCGGGGATATTGGAAAGATTACGAGCATCAATAAGAAGAAGATCAGAAGCAGGTATGAAGGTTAAACGAGGTCACTTTCAACGATTGAAGTCGAGAGTTCTGAGAGTGAAGGAAATGAACATCTGAATGAAACACGAGATTTTTCAGAAATCAGTGATCCAAGTCAAGAAGATGAATATCAAAACAATATGATAAATTATCCTGCGAACACTGACACCCAACAAATAGTTTGGAATGATGATCCTAGTATAGAGACGTTTGCCTTTGTGGAAGAAAGTGGCATGCGTATACTGCATCAAGGTGAGACTCCATTTGATTTTTTCTCTTTGTTTTTTACGCAAGAATTGTTTATTCATATAGTAAATGAAACCAATTCTTATGCTGACGAATGTTTTCCTAGTAACAATACAACAGAAAAATCTAGAATAACATTATGGAAAGAACTGACTGTGGACGAACTCAAAGTATTTTTTTGTGTGTGGTTACAAATAGGAAATATACGAATAACCAAATGGAATTATAATTCGGTGTAACATATTCACTGGTACTAAGGGAGAATTTGGAGGAAAAGGCCATGTTTCGAAAGTTGTCAATTCAATGACGAGTGGGTTTCAGAATAAAGGACATTCACTGTTCATGGATAATTTCTATAATAGTGTAACTCTTTCACTTGAATTACTCGAAAAACGAACTTATGTTACCGGAACTCTAAGAGCTGACAGAAAAAATACTCCCAGTATTGTTAGCAAAGTGAAACTGGAAAAAGGGCAAATGATTACTAAATACTACAAGGGCGTAGCAGTGAGTAAATGAAAAGATAAAAGAGATGTCCTATTTTGATCTACAGAGTTTGAAGGAAAAATAGTGGATGTTAAAAGAAAAAAAATAGATGATATAGTTCGAAAACCTCTAGCGATTGCGAGATATAATGAATTTATGTCAGGAATCGACGGGCAAGACCAAATGCCAGCATATTATCCAAGTGAGCGCAAGATATTGAAATGGTATAAGAAGATAGCAATACATTTAATGTCCATGATGATTTTAAATAGTTTTTTTATGTTCAAATTATCGAACAGAGATAATAAGATGTCGTATTTTGATTTTCGACTACAAATAATACTAAAACTTATATCAGCACAAAAATTACCAACCAAACAAAAGCATGTGATCACTGAACATCTCCCTGTCAAACTGAATAGAACCCCAAGGTTTGCAGCCAACAAAAAATTCGAAAGATGACGCAATACTACTGTGGCGCTTGTGAAGATGAACCGGGACTTTGCCTTGAAAACTGTTTTCGAGATTATCACAAATAATGTACGGACGAAATTATTTTTCAATTATTTGTAAAATATTTTAAAATATTTTTTTGTGACGATTTCGATTGTTTTAATAATGAAGTTTTTTCGTTATGACTTGAATACCTCTTTGCTTGATTGTCACTTTATCTTAAAATAGGATACGTATGGTGTCACACATGGTGTGACACTGGCCTCTGACAGATAATTTCGACTTAGAGGCCAATGGCACACCATGTGTGTCAACATTTTATAATCCATCAGAAAAGTTTAGAATAGTAAATTATATTAGTTCGATGAATGAAAAGTGAAAAAAAATAACATCTGCCAGAATAAAAGTTATATCATCAGTCGGTTTTTGATGAAAGTAAGTAGGTATGCATATGTGGCAGTTAACGTGTTAAAACAACTTGAAGAATTGCCCCTTTAAGTTTGTACATGATATTCAGGAACATCCTGTATACCACAGAATATCATAATTCTTCAAAACCTCAAAATGTCTTTAGTAATCAAATATTGTTTTTCATTCTACTTTCAGCAGCGAAATTTCAGAACAACACTTCCAGCATATCTTACCTTCTGGTAGCGACTCTATGCCTCACGATTTTAGCATGTATTGGAAAATTTCATTGGAGCAGAAGAAAACTTTATAGGGCTGTCGCAAAAATCAAGGGTCCTCCGACGCTTCCTATCATTGGAAATGCATTACTTTTCATGGGAGATATGACAAGTAAGAAATTTTGAACATATCTTGATGTTGATGTATTAATCATTCATTCTCGAAATTTATTGTGCAAATGAACGAATATGTCCTAGATGTTCAATTCCACTTTGTCCTCTAATTTTTGAAAAACGATTGTATTGCTTCATTTTCGAAAAACAAAAAGTTAACACAAACAAAATTGTTGAGCGAGTCAATAGTCGCAAATTATGTGTTGTAACATCTAAACAAAATGTAATGAACAAAACTATGAATTAACCAACTCTAACTGTGGATGATGAATCTTCTCTTTTAAAAATAATGATGAATTTTTATGTGGTCCTTGCCTCTACCCATAGAGTAGAACACGATGCATTCCACGTTCTGTAGTTGACATTTATATGAATATTTCCCTCCTGTAAGAAAGCCCATATAAACGAAATCCAATTATTGAAAATTACAGCGAAAATTTTATACCAGTTAATTTTAGTCAATCAGATGCCTGCATTTTGACATGTTGCTATGACAATAACCTAATTTCTTCGGAAATTTCCATCTGGCTTGACAGCTGTCATAAACACAGATAATATGTCACCTAAGTATGTCACCAATTTAATTTCTATTTTAAAAACGTTTTGTTATAAAATTTTCTTACCGAATCTCCTGCGAGCATGAATTAATATTCCGGAAATTTTCCTCAGTTGCGAATTTTTTAAGAAAATTTCAAATTTTCAAAAAATTCGCACTTCGAGAAAATTTGCGGAAATAATTCATGCTCTAGGGAGATTACAAGTGAATATTTCCATCCTGTCAAAAATCCCTTCCAAATGAAATGCAATTATCGAAAATTACAGCGATAATTGCATTGTAGAAAGCGAAAGAGATAATTACACTGTAGACCGATAATTGCATAGTAGCATGGTTCATATCACGGTTATTTATGACAAGCTAAGAATTAATGAATTACTAACGTCAGTTTGACAAGCTGAAATGTTATTCGAAAAATATTTCCCCAAATTACACTCGTGCATCAAAATAACCTGATAATTCCGCATTATAGCGTGTTGTCTTTGAAAAACTGCATTCGGTCATTTTTATATTTTGGAAAAAGAGCGATGAAAATGAACCCACGAAGTTTTCTGACAACACGCTGTCATGCAAAATTATCGGTAATTTTGATGTACTTGTGCAATTACTTAGGATAATTGCATTGTAGAAAGCGAAAAAGCCCTGCGATAATAGCATCGTAAGTATTTATGGTAATTTTCTATTCTAAAACCATGTTCCTATTCGGGAAATATTCCCCTGAATTACACTCGTGCATCAATATAATTTTCATATTTTGAAGAAATTAAAATGAACTCATGCGATTTCTTGACAACACGCAAAATGATCGGTAATTTAAAGTTTAATCGATCAATATACTACTATTATATTACTCGAATAAACTTTCAACTTCTGTTTTCTGTATTATTATTATAAATTCATTCACCATAACTGGTAAAAAAATGTTAAAAAGAACATAAATCATATGTTTATTGGATAAAACAATTTAAACCATACACTACGCCAAATGATCTATGATATTATAATCATCTCGTAAATCATTGACAGTATCAATTAGATATCAAAAGAAAAAATTGTTTAGGTATAGGTTAGTTGAATAGGCCGTATCTCCCATTACCTATTTGTTTCTTATTTCTGTAGCATTAATGAAATTATTCACACCAGATGTCAGATTACAATAAAGAGAAATCAAGAAATGGAGCATTTTATCCACATAATCTGATTTAGTGATAGCTATCACAAAGTTTCCTCAAAAAACAGTGTTCGGAGAGACATTTCTGAAACGATTACTTATTTTTCAAACAGAATACAAAAGATACGAAAACGTCTACTGATCAAAATACTGAAAAAACTGAATTTTACTTATAATTCCTTCTCTAAGTACTAATCATCTAACCTTCGTATAATTAAATAAAAAAAAAATTGGGCCTTGTCCTTTATGCCAGAGTGGGTTATTCGAAAAATCGTCCTTTTTTCGTTACGAAACATATGGAGATATTCGCAAGAAGTAATGACTTTAAGGTTTAGCAATTGTGCGCTATTCTGGCAATTATGGATACAAAGATACGATGAAACAACTGGTTCTTGAACAACGCTTTCATCTTTATGAGACTCGATATTCATCATAGTGTTCATGTTTCGCCATTGAAGTTTTTAACGCTGCGAGTTACACATATTACGACAGAGTATTGGGCCATTTCTTGTTTTTACAAATACTTACGCTCAAAGTACATACGCTTCAAATTGTTGATGTAAAGAATAACCTGTCGTGAAATGCAATGTCAAAAAGATAATTTCAGGCGTGGAAGAAACTCATATTTAAATAATCACATATATTTGAACGGTAAAAATGAAAAAGATAATAATTGCAAAGCAACCTTTTTCAATTTCAGTAATTCAATGGGCCTACCAAACGCTCAAGCTTCACGACAGTTTGGCTTGCGCAAGCATCTCGTACATTAAGATTGAACACAACAGTTGCTACAGTTAAGTACGTGCAAGCCTCATTCTTGACGAAGTCGTCGACACGATAACAATGCGTCCGAACGAAGAACTATTTCTTCAGCTGCAATTTTTTCAGTGTTTGCTGATGAAGAAAAAGGCAAATGAAAATTCAGAAAGAAAACGTTCTAAACTGACGAAACAATGGCTTTTGAAGAGAAACGTTCATTCACACCTAAATCTACTGAAGGATTTAAGAGAGGATCCAAATGATTGGCGAAACTATTTACTTATCCTTAAATCGGCCATTTTCGCAGGAAAAACGGGTGCTTCACTGAATGAAGACTATTCTTGAATGAGGATTGAACACTGTACGTCAACCGCACGTACAAGCCTTGCTTGCGCAAGCCGGGCTTGCACAAGCAAGATTTCAAGCAAGTCGAAAATTACGCAAGCCAAGCCGTGGGGTTTGCGCGGTATACAGTTTTCCCAACCGCACGCTTAGTGTTCAGTGTTCAAGCCGGCTTACGCAAGCAAAACTGTCGTGAAGCTTGAGCGTGTGGTAGGCCTATAAAACCTATATTCATTTAGTTCAACCATTATATTCTTGAACCAATACTTTGACTTCAAAATGAGTGGATCAATATGTTATCATTACTGAAATAAAAGAAAAATTGACAACAAAACATATCATAAATATGAAGCAAGCGTAACTTACCACATTTAGAAACTTTTCATATAAACTAAAGTATTCTATTAACAATTTGTAAATATAAAACAGAATAAAACCTTCACAATAAAAAACGATCACAAATGAAAAAAAAATTTTGGCTGTTTACATATTGAAATATTATGAATTGTTTACATATGAAATATTATGGACCCAACCGTAATGTTAACTAAAAAGAACAGAAGTTTGTGAGCATCCCTTATACCTACACTTCCTCTGAGAAGATCATTCAATTTATCAAAATTAATAATTTCAATACCTACTGCTTTTACTAGTAATATAAGATTGAATAGATCAATTCTTGATAATAAATTGTAAAAAGTCGATACGATGAAGAAGACAGGGATATACAGAATGGACTGTGAAGAATGTAAGTCATCTTACATAGGCCAACCCGGACAATGGTTTGAAACATCTAAAGGCTAAAAGAACATTTAAAAAACGGCCAATCGGCATTTCGTGAACATCAAGACTCAAAAGGGCAAATCTTATCCTCTTTCACACCGAAAATTCTTCATAACTGTGAAAGGGGTATGAATTGAACTACCTGGAAGCCACGGAATTAAAGAAACTTCGAAAATCCCGTAGTTACATTATTTTCAATGACTATTCCGACCTCATCTACTCACCCCTAATTAATTTCTGATATCTAGAGATAGAAACAATTTCAATATTTCTTGTGTTATAACAATAAAAACTGCCCAATTTTACGAACTTACTTCCATTTTTCTTTATATAGAGTAGACACTCATAAATATAGATACAAGGCGTAGTTAATATTTTATTTCCAATAAATGCAGACTTGCAAGATTCTCGAAGTACTTTGAAATAAAATTGAATTGTTTTAATCCTACGTTTTTGCGATATGAAGACTCTTGGGCTATCAAGAGAAATAATCCATAACATTATAATATAATTCATGCGACTATATGACTTTTACAAAGAGAATATTGAAAGATTAAGGAAGGGAATATAAAATAAGAATTACTGAATGACCAGCTAGATCCACTCATCCCTGTAGAACCACTGATAATTTGAAAAAAAACATAGATTGAATTACAATTCAACGATCTCCAGATTACAAACTGAGAGAAAAATTTTAACGTTGAAGTTTCAGTTTATATGTGATATAATATATTTGCCTGTGAAAGGCGAAACTTGTCGAACATCAAAGTTTGTAGTTTGTATATTTTAGACAAATCTTTCATTATTATAGATGAAACTGCACAGTTTTCGACTTCCACTATATTTTGCTAAACATAACAATTGTTTCACCATACAAGTGGCTTCTTCTGATGTATAGTTAGGGTTGCCAACCCTCCCGGATTGCCCGGGAGACTCCGGTAATAATAACCTCCCGGGTTGCAATAATTTCTCGGTTTTTTTAAAACTATACGCAATCGTCGCTCTAACAAACTTCGATCTTTTAATGATTATGATTTTGTGGTGAAAAACCGTCAAATAAGATACTGCTCAAAAGCAACAAAGTAAGTATAAATTTAAAACTGATAGACATTTTCTTAACCCCGCCCCCCAAATTGGACTTCTTAAAATTCTCCCGGGTTGGTCATCTAGAAAGTTGGCAACCCTATGTATAGTACATACTAATTTTCTCAACAAGAATATTGGAACATGAAGGAAAGGAATATAGAATGAGAATGGGGAAGCCTAGACGTAATTTTATTTCGATTTGACAAAAAGGTTGGAATTTTGAGTGTTTAGTCCTATATAAATTGATAATTTAAAGTTTTCATCATTATCTATTACGTTCGCATACACTTGAGAAATGGCTGCTTTATACAATCTGCATACAAGATATTGGGAAACAACAATTCACCGCTTAGACTGAAAATGCAGAAATTCGTCGCTGAAACACGTACCTCCTGATATGAAGATATCTACTCTACAACAGTGGTGTATATGATTCCAAGGCACACTAACATAGTGATTTAAAACCTTTCGATATACTCATGAGAGCGCGCTCCGAATATTCTAGTCGCTTAATACGCAAAATATAACAATCAAATCATGAAAAACATACTAGTCGACCATGGTCAATTTCAGACATTACATAAAGAGAACAAGGAAAATTCTTCAATAATTTGAAAAATTATCAAACAACTTTCCAAGGAAGCTGGTTATACGTATTCAGCAACGCAAAATCTGCATTCACAATCGAACGGTGAAATATAGAAATTGTCAAGTCACCCCGACTCTAAATCTGCATACAGCTGTTTCGATCTTATTAGATCTCATCGGTGCGGCTTATTTGACTCGGAGTGAATTAACAAATTTCTAATTGTTCCCCAATACAAATAGTGGTCAGTAACACTGGCTGGATAACAATCCAGAGCGCCATCCCACCAAAGATATTGGGAAACAACAATTCACCGCTTAGACTGAAAATGCAGAAATTCGTCACTTAAACACGTATCTCCAGATATGAAGATATCTACTCTACAACGGTGGTGTATATGATTTCAAGGCACACTAACATAGTGATTTAAAACCTTTGGATATACTCACGAGAGCGCTCTCCGAATATTCTAGTCGCTTAATACGCAAAATATAACAATCAAATCATGAAAAACATACTAGTCGACCATAGTCAATTTCATACATTACATAAAGTGAACAAGGAAAATTCTTTAATAATTAAAAAAAAAATTATCAAACAACTTTCCAAGGAAGCTGGTTATACGTATTCAGCAACGCAAAATCTGCATTCACAATCGAACGGTGAACTATAGAAATTATGAAGTCACCCCGACTCAAAATCTGCATACAGCTGTTTCGATCTTATTAGATCTCATCGGTGCAGCTTATTTGACTCGGAGTGAATTAACAAATTTCTAATTGTTCCCCAATACAAATAGTGGTCAGTAACACTGGCTGGATAACAATCCAGAGCGCCATCCCACCAAAGATATTGGGAAACAACAATTCACCGCTTAGACTGAAAATGCAGAAATTCGTCACTTAAACACGTACCTCCTGATATGAAGATATCTACTCTACAACAGTGGTGTATATGATTTCAAGGCACACTAACATAGTGATTTAAAACCTTTGGATATACTCACGAGAGCGCTCTCCGAATATTCTTGTCGCTTAATACGCAAAATATAACAATCATATCATGAAAAACATACTAGTCGACCATAGTCAATTTCATACATTACATAAAGTGAACAAGGAAAATTCTTTAATAATTAAAAAAAAAATTATCAAACAACTTTCCAAGGAAGCTGGTTATACGTATTCAGCAACGCAAAATCTGCATTCACAATCGAACGGTGAACTATAGAAATTATGAAGTCACCCCGACTCAAAATCTGCATACAGCTGTTTCGATCTTATTAGATCTCATCAGTGCAGCTTATTTGACTCGGAGTGAATTAACAAATTTCTAATTGTTCCCCAATACAAATAGTGGTCAGTAACACTGGCTGGATAACAATCCAGAGCGCCATCCCACCAAAGATATTGGGAAACAAAAATTCACCGCTTAGACTGAAAATGCAGAAATTCGTCGCTTAAACACGTACCTCCTGATATGAATATCTCCCAATATCTTTGGTGGGATGGCGCTCTGGAATGTTATCCAGTCAGTGTTAGTGACCACGATTTGTATTGGGGAACAATTAGAAATTCGTCAATTCACTCGGAGTCAAATAAGCTGCACTGATGAGATCTAATAAGATCGAAACAGCTGTATGCAGATTTTGAGTCGGGGTGACTTGACAATTTCTATAGTTCACTGTTCGATTGTGAATGCAGATTTTGCGTTGCTGAATACGTATAACCAGCTTCCTTAGAAAGTTGTTTGATAATTTTTTTAAATTATTAAAGAATTTTCCTTGTTCACTTTATGTAATGTACTACAAGGAATCTTATTTCCTTTCGGAATTTTATTAATTCATTACATCCTAAGATCAAATTTACTGTTGAAAATTAAACAGAAGGTTCTAGAAATGTTTTGGATTTGACAATAGAAAGAAATAGCAATCCCATTCGGACCTCACGAAACACATTTAGCAGCATTTAATAGCATGATACATATACTCATTAATATACCGTTATCATAAAAAAATTTCACTGTGGAACTAAAAATCACAAAACAAATAGCGCGCAATAATGGATATCCTCCCAAAATAATAGATAATATTTTTGAAAGAAGATTGTAAAATGCAGCCATTCTTCAAGTGTATCCGAACGATATACATAATGATGAAAACTTTAAATCATTAATAACTGAGATTAAATTTCTCACTTGATGAAACATCATAAAGAATAAAGTTTGAACTCCAAAATAAAATACACTTGGCTTAGGTTTCACTATATAAAAATAATTAGATACTGTATTTAGCATTAAAAGATAGTCAACATGTTTCGATTTATGAACTCATAATCAAGACTGACTACAGGAGAGTACTAGGTACATGTATTTTATAAATCAGGCAATAACAAATGTGATTCCTGAATATCAATTTGTTTTTTAATATTGGTAATCAATTATAAACTTATATAGTTGACCTAACACTCAAAATTTCAATCTTTTCGACAAATAGAAATTTGAATATAGCATTAGAAACTCCCAATAACATTAAAAAATATATTGAAAATTGAAAAGATAAAACTAAACCACAAAATAAAACAAAGATCTATAAGCTAACTTGTGGTTCATGTCCTAAAGTATATGACGGCCGAACTGGCAGGAAATTTGGAGTTCGAATATCAGAACATAAGAGGAGTAACGACAACGAAAAATAGATTCTACTTATGCATCACATCTCCTGAAACATAATCAAATTTTTAGTAGTGGATTCACATATAGAAAAGAAACGCTATAAATTCAATTTATTGGAAGATTTTGAAATCAATAGTATGAAACAGTCAAAGAATTTGTTAAATGACCAATTAGATATGAATAATTCTCCGTTGTTGAATCTTTTCTAAATTTAATATTGAACATTTTTATTTGTTGAGTTTTCCCTATGTCATTAACAGTTTGTACTATCTACCGAAGAAGAGATTACGTTAAGGTTTTTCCCTATTCTTATTAAATATTCCCTTCATCTTTCAATATTCTTGTTGTAAAAGTTAGTATGTATTATACATCTGAAGAAGCCACTGTGTATTGCGAAACAATTGTTATGTTCAGCAGAATAAAGTAGAAGTCGAAAACTGTGCAGTTCTATTTACAATAATAAAACATTTGTTTAAAAACAACAAACGTTGATGTTCGACTACTTTCGCCTTTTACATGCAAATATATATGACATAGAAACTGAAACTTCAATGTAAAATTTTTTCTCTTAGTTTGTTACCTGGAGATCGTTGAATTTTAATTCAATCTAT
>JARQZK010002177.1:300000-332500 GCA_030704885.1 Cynegetis impunctata | reverse complement strand
GTAATAATAATCACGTGGGGTCGTTCAAAATAAAAAGCGTCTTAAATCAAGTGAAAAGGCCTACCCAAGGATACTTATTATTTTATGTAAAACATGTAAATTAGGGTGTAAAGTCATCTTAGTCAGTCGGCAAAATGTTTTCTATATACCAGCTTATGGTCTTCTAAATAAGCCGCTTGAGACCAAGCCCGTGGGGTATCCGCACAACGCGCCTGGATGGTAGCCTGGCTGGTCGCTAATAGCCTAGCTCATCATCATTATCACCATGAGCGCTACAACCCTAGGTGGGTCCTGGCTGACTGCACAACTCTTCTCCAGATGGCACGGTCTTCCATCATTCGGGGTTCAAAAGGAATATTTATTTTCTGTAGGTCTGACCTAATGTTATCTCTCCAGCGCATTCTGGGACGTCCGAGAGGCCTTTTTCCTGTTGGGACCTCTTCCCATCCAGTCTCACCAGTCTATCCCCATGGAGCCTTTGCACGTGTCATGCCCATCTTAGTCGTTGGTATTCAGTCTCTTGTACGATATCACTGTCATTGTATAGTTCTTGGATTTCGGCATTAGTTCTGATGCGATATTGGTCCGTGGTCGGGTCATGATGGAATCCAAAAATTTTTCTGAGGATTTTTCTTTCGAAGCGTCTTAATTTTATCTAATTTGACTTGGTCATTGTTCACGTTTCACCTCCGTATGTTATTATGGGTCTGATAATGGTTTTATATATTTTGATTTTTGATGTCCTCGTAAGATTTTTCGACTTCATGAGACCACCTAGCGCGAACAGGCACCGGTTTGCCGATTGAATTCTGCTTTTGATTTCTTCGGTGATGTCATTGTCAGCTGTGATTGTGGCTTCAAGTTATTTGAACCGTTCCACTCTTTCAAAGTAGCCTAGCTGGTAGAGTTAAAACCGCTAGATACTCGCATGTCGAGCCGGTAGATGGTAGCTGGTCACACGGAAATCAACCCGCGTAGTGTGCAGATGTGTGGTTGAAATGGATGATTTCAGTAGTGACAGTGGTGATTTTTATTTATTAGAAAACAATGTTACAAAGTGGTTCTTACAACAGAAATCTGAAAAAAGGTTTACGGTACATTCTATTAATCAAAAAAGACAAGAATTTGGAGAATATCATCATTTATTCAATGTGATTATCCCGATCCGCGTTGTGCGGATACCCTTAGGGTATCGCCTGGATGGTAGCTGGTAGCCTAGCTGGTCGCCTGGCTGCAATAATTATCTTCGTAGTTTCTTATGGGGTACCGTAAGTGCGCGAAGGCCGGTCGCTTGTATGCTAGCGGGCTACCTCGCTGATAGCTGGAAGAACAACATTTTACATTCTACCAGCTACTAGCTACCAGCGACCAGCGTGCGAAATGGATATGAGATGGTGTTGCCGCAGAAATGAATGTAGATCTTAATTAGAAATTTAAGATCTTTTTTTATATTCAGGACTAAAATACAAAATATTGGATGGATTTGTCCATTAAATTGTGATAATAAATTTTTCAAATAAAATTGAGAAACACTTTACTTTGTTTTTTCTATCACTATTTTTATTGAATTGTTTACGACAGCAGGTTCGTAGTACTAGTACATTTTCAAGCGAATGAATATTTTTGCATTGTACAGTGTCGGTCATAATAGGCATACATAGCAAGGAGTTGAAAGATTATAATTACTGGTTTTATCGAATTTTAACCTATGTAAATGAAGAGCTTGTTAACAACATAAATTTATTCTAGAATGGGTCAAGTATTGGAGAATTCTGTACATCTGTTTGATCTTTTAACGAAATGCATGGGTCATTTTTATTATATTTACATATTTCTATATACTCTGGAATATTCGGTTTCTTCATTCTTCAGAGCTGTATGTGAAATGTTTATATTACGAGGATATATTGAAAAATTCTTAAACTACTATAGAACCAAGCAAAACTTTGAAGTCAAAATATTCTATTACTCAACATATTCTCCTTTCAATTGTATACATTTATTACAGCGAACCTGCAACGTTTCTAGATCTTTCAACAAAATGTTTCTTCTTGCTCTACAAACCAGACCTCCACAGTTTTTATTACCTCCTCGTTGGAGGAAAATTTTTGACCTTTTAAACTTTTTTTCAATTGACGAAAGAGATGATAGTCGAACGGAGCCAAATCTGATGAATAAGGGGGGTGTTCCAGCAATTCAAACCCTAAATCACGAATGTTTTGCATGGCAACATGAGATTTGTGTGCAGGGGCGTTGTCCTGCAAAAACAAAATACCTTGGATAGCTTTCCGCGTCTTTTCTCTCTAATTTTTTTCCCTAGAGTAGTCAGTAATGTCGAATAGTATTCACCAAATATTGTTCTATCCTTATCCAAATAATCAATCATGATTACTCCACTGCAATCCCAAAAAACTGAAGCAAGAACTTTTCCAGCAGATTTTTGGACACGAAACACAAAACTTACTAGGTCTTGGAGAACCGGAGTGTCGCCATTCCATCGATTGTTGCTTTGTTTCTGGATCGTAGAAATGTACCCGAGTCTCATTCATAGTAACAATTCGGTTTAAGAAGTTCACATCGTTTTCAAATCGAGCACAGATCGAACACGATGCTACTACCCTTGCACACTTTCGGTCAACATTCAAACATTTGGGGATCCATTTTGCAGCAATTTTTTTCGTGTCCAAATTGACGTGAACTATATGATGAACGCGTTCGTATGAAATATACAGTGCTTCAGATATCCGTTTTAGCCCAATTCGACGTACTGTTAAAATCATGTCATTAACTGCATCGATATTTTCGGGAACTGACACAGAAACTGGCCTTCCCGAACGATCATCATCTTCAATGGAAAATTTACCTCTTTTGAAGCTTGCAGTCCAATTTTTCACGGTCGCATATGAAGGATATTGATCACCTAGGGTATTAAGCATATCTTCGTAAATCTGCTCACCTCTTAACCCTTTTAAATACTGGTACTTGATGATGCTCGATACTCCAATTTCTCGATTTACACAATTTCGGTGGACAAATTTTTTCTTTTAATTTATTGCGTAACTCTGGTTCACTTTTTTGACGTCAAACTTTACACTGACCCTTCTAATAGGTTATTGTTCGTTGCTATGGTAACGCAATATTTTGTTTATGCAGGGAACTAGTCTAGGCTAACTAGATATCAATACATCTTCGTATATATGCCTGGAAAAGAGTGCTTTGAATTTAGAAAATGTTTCGAAAAATTTGAAATTTCTTTATTTAATTTGAAAGAATGTCGAAATTTTTTATATCGGGTGGTAAAATTTCGGACTGTTTGACCCAAAAAGTTTTCCGCTTCATTCTCAAATACGAGAAGAAACGATCGGGATAATCACACAGCTCTTTGAATGAATGATGATATTCTCCAAATTCTTGTCTTTTTTGATTAATAGAATGTACCGTAAACCTATTTTCAGATTTTTTTTGTACGAACCACTTTTTAACATTTCTAATGAATACAAATCATCACTTTCATTACTTGAATTATCCATTTTAACCACACATCTGCACACTTCGCGGGTTGATTTCCGTATGACCAGCTACCATCTACCGGCTCGACGTGCGAGTATCTAGCAATTTTACTCTACCAGCTAGGCTACCAGCGACCAGCCAGCCTAAAAAACTTTTTAGAAACAGTCCGAAATTTTGCCAACCAATATAAAGAATAACAACATTATTTCAAATTAAATGAAGAAGTTCAAATTTGGCGAAACACTTTCTAGATTCAAATCACTTTTTTCCAGGCATATATAATATCAACATTTCACATACAGCTCCGAAAAGTAAGAAACGGAATATTTTAGAGTACATAGAAATATATGAATATAATAAAAATAACCCAATCAATTCGTCAAATGATCAAACAGATGTACGGAATTCTCCAATATTTGACCCCTTCTAGAATAAATTCATGTTATTAGCAAGCTCTTCATTTACATAGGTTAAAATCCGATAATACGAGTAATTATAATCTTTCAACTCCTTGCTTTGTATGCCTACTATGACCGACACTGTACAATGCAAAAATATTCATTTACTTGAAAATGTGGTAATACTACGAACCTGCTGTCGCAAACAATTTAATAAAAATAGTGATACAAAAAACAAAGTAAAGTGTTTCTCATTTATATTTAAAAAATTTATTATCACAAAGTAACGGAAAAATCCATCCAATATTTAGTATTTCAGTTCTTAATACGAAAATGATCTAAAATTTCCAATTACGATCTTCATTCATTTCTGCGGCAACACCATCCTATATCCATTTCGCACGCTGGTCGCTGGTAGCTGGTAGAATGTAAAATGTTGTTCTTCCAGCGACCAGCGACATAGCTCGCTAGCATACAATCGACTGGAACTGCGCGCACGTACGGTATAGCCGTAAGAAACTACGGAGATAATTCTTGCAGCCGGTCGCCTGGCTACCATCTACATTCCAGGCTCGTTGTGCGGATACCCTGAGGCAATCGAAATCATCGAGTGCATAATACTATTTGATTCTTCTCATAAGGCAATTCCAACAAGCAAGGCATTTTGATCTTCTGAATAACTGAGCATTAGGCAAACTGAATAAGCCTGCTTAAAATCATGATCTCATGTCAGCAAAATATCAAATTGAACAAATCACACTAATTAATAGATAATCCAGGCTGAAGGACCCAAGGTCGATAGCCATTTCTATGTATGTATGTATGTATACATATAAAAAAGATCTGTTATTATTATTAATAGATAATCACACTAACAATATTTTAATTATTTCATCTGTGAATGAACCTAATTATTTTCAGTTGAATATTATTCATTAATTAGACTAAACTCAAAAATCGAAGAATAAATACATTAAAAGTTTCAAATGTGGCCTTCTCTTTAATGAATTTCATAATGCTTATATTTCAGAAAAAAAATTTGAGAGAGTTTAAATGAATAATGAAAAAGATAATAAAGTTACAAATACAAAAATCTTCGTGACAACTGAAGTCAGTTTATGTTCTTCTTTAATAGAAATTTACTAGGATATATTTTTGGACAAATCAAAAGATTCTTGAAACAGTTAATAAAAAACTAAAATGGTTACCTTAACACAAAACTCATGAAAATAAGAATGAAAGATTGATGAATTCTGAAAAGCACATATTTTTGATGCTCCACAGTAAAATTAACAAATTTGAATCGTTTTGAAGACCTATCAAAAACCTTATACAGTTATCTACTTACTAAGAACAAAATAAGATGTTATTATTCTGTTTACGCTATTTCCGTTCCAGGGCACTTTCGAGAGCCTTGGCCCTAAGATAAATGTCCTTTCATTCCCTTTCACTGCACAGCCTTGATATTAATATTATGGGAGACTTTCAGATACGTTGTTCACCGCATAATAATGAACAATGGCTAAACACCCCATGTGGGGTTGCGCCGCGTAAATGCTTTCTAGATCCGCTTTCTGGAATGGATCAATCCCCATCATTCCTATAATTTCTTGCTTATTTTTCTCCATAGAGCCCTGTCGTTAGCTCCTTCCTTCCATCCAGCGACACCTATCGTTCTTAAATCCTCCTCTATTTCCTTCAGCCACTCAGATCTGGGTCTTCCTCACCTTCTCCTACCTCCTGGTTTCCACTGCAGCACTGAGCAGACCATTGCATCCTCTCCTCTTCTCCATACATGGCCGAGCCATTCTAATATTCGCTTCTTCATTCGTTTCACTATATCTTCGCCGTTCATTTCCCTCAGTATTTCATAGTTCATCCATTGCCTGTATTCACTATCATCAACTTTCATTAGTCCTAGGATTGTTCTCATTATTCTTCGTTCCACTATTCTGAATTCCTCCTCTTTTCTTTTTGTCATTGTCATCGTTTCTGCTCCATACATCATAACCGGTCTTATCATTGTGTTATAAATTTTGAGTTTAGTGGCCCTTGAAAATAATTTACTCTTTAATAGTTTCTTATTGGCATGGAACGCCCTATTAACTGCTTTTATTTTTTCTTCTTTTTCTGATCTTCGTTCTCCGTTACTGCTGATCGTAACCCCCAGATATTTGAACTTTTCGACTTACTCAAATTCGTATTCACCCATATTTATAATTTTGTTTTCACACAGCTTCCCAAATCTCATTATCTTCGTTTTGCTGCTGTTTATTTTTAATCCCTTCTTCTCACCTTCTGTTGCTGTTTCAAATAGCATTTGTTTCATTATTTCTCGTTGCTTCGTTACTATGACTATGTCGTCTGCATACGCGACTATTTGGCCTCCGCTCGTTCTTAAATTCCCCTTATTTACGTTTCTCATAACATACTCTAGGGCTAAATTGAACAATGTTGTCAATGTTGTTGAGAGGCCATCGCCTTGTCTTACCCCGCATATATCAGAAATTATGGAACAAAACGACCCCAGGAAAGCTATATTTCATTGAATAAAATATAACCCATCTCCTGTAATACAGATTCGGTCGATACACCTACCTTTTCGATACATGTTGTAACTCATTGTTCGTAATGATTTTCTGTTGTTGGTGCTGTGGTTCTGAACGTTTCAGTCATGGTGTCTATAAATATTAATAGAAAACGAAATAAATCTTTTGAATCATACCACTACAAATGTTTAGCATTGATGAGGTATAATACGGTCATAACATATATTTAATATTCTCTAGTGGATTTGATTTGCTATGTTTCTATTTAACACTATTATCGTGTAAAGAAGTATGAAATTGGACAAATCATATAGACAGTTACCCCGAAAAGATTAATTTTATTTGAATACTTTTTCAGAATCGTCTATGGGAGTAAAAGTCGAAAGCCAGATCAATTCTTCGGGAATGAACGAGTGGATGGATACGTGAGTATGGATATTTTTTGGAAATATCTTCGGATATTATTCACCTAGTATCAAGAAAAATCAATTGAGTATTGATGGAACTGATTTAGTTTCATATTATAATGCCAGCATGTGGTAAAACGCCACGTTAGATTCAATTATACTAAACGTTCAAATGAATCATGTGTTTTTCTGACAATATTGTTGACGATTTTAACCCAGTAACGGCCTCATCAATTCAAAATACGAATTCGCTGCAACCACCACATTTCTATTTGCAAACCTATGATTTATATTGACCAGTGAATTTGAATTTGTTTTCAATTAATTCAAGAATTCAAGAAAAATATCAATAGATCTAATAAATTTAGAGTTTACAAATTGAAATCTATATGAATAGAACCTATCGATATTTCAACATGAAAACTGAATAACATTAAAGTAATTTTCAAAATCATGAGAAAAACTAAAATTATGCAAATAAATCATAAGAACCAAATTATCTTTATTCCGTATTTTGGAGCATAATATATTCCTTGAATAATTGCTCAAATTTAATTACTCGAGAACGGTAGACATCACAAAAATTAAACATACTGAAAATTTGCTTAGAGATTGAACAGACCTTATCAAACTCAAAGTTTTACACCATCCAAAGACGTTCTATGATTATTTCTTTTTCAATTTATGTAGGTGCTTCCTTTGTTCAAAATTTTAAAAAAATTAGAGAATTTTCATTGTCAGTGTTTGAATAAATTTTTGGAGGGTCGAAACGTTACATTAAGTGTAGTAAATTTTGTGCAAATCTCTTAAAAATAAGTGCTCGTATTTCGTTTCCCATTGAAATGGATTTATATCAAATAAAAACCCCTATTATCAATTTTCAGGGCCATGAGGATCTCTTTTATCCGAGTTGTAAATATATGGTATCGTTACGATTTCATTTTTAACATGACGAAAATGGCGAAACAGCTTAAAGATGCAGTGTCACGAATCCAGCAGTTAACCAACAAAGAAAGTAGCACTTGCGATTTTTGACGAGAGAAATACTAACCTTTTTGTTTTCAACAGGTGGTCAAGGAAAAACGTAAACAATTCCAGGAAAAGATGGAGAAGCTGGTAAAAGGCGAAGAAATGGACGAAGACGGTAATTTCTTATAATCTTTTTAATAATTCCAATTTTCATCGAAACCTTGCCTTTTATAAATACCTATTGAATTTCTTTTCTCAATGATAATATTTGTCATGAGTAATGTTATATAGTTCTTCACATCGCTTCATGTCTATCCCCGACGATGATTTTAATTAATGCAAAATGTTATCAAATTTTTACAAAATTCTTTATCTAAACTCTGCTTATGTCCTCAACGTCTTCATTATACATAGTATAATATGAATGGTCATCAAGATAAACACAAAAAAACGACAAAAGTATTTATTTCATGTAGCTGAATTTATCGAATCTGGTCATGGTCAATTAAATTGCTTTCGTGTCTACTCACAATCTTAATTTAACTATTTTCATCCTAGAGGTACACGAGAAAAAAACTTTTTTGAACCTTCTACTGCGGCTAACTCACGAGGGCTCAAAAATGACCGACGAAGAACTCAGACAAGAAGTTGACACGTTTACTATTGCGGTAAGTGAATATGAGTCGACTTCATACACCAGGGTCGATGATGTTTGAAACCAAAAAAAAAAACAATAGTAGGATGAAACCCATTGGAAATAAAAGAGAAGATAATGAAAATGAAAGGAAAAATAATTTACGGGTAGTCTGAGGATGGGAAGGTGAAGGGGTTAAGTTTTTAAGGGTAAAAAACGTTTTATCTCGATTTCCGGAAAAACAACAAGTCCTATGGAAAATGTTGTATGGTAATGAAAAGATATACAAATTATGTATTCACACTTTTCTCACATAACCTCAAAATTTATGTGAACAATTCAAAAAACCATGTATTTGGTTTTTTATTTTTATCTTTCACAAAAGCAATTTATTTTTTACAAAATTAAGTGAAACCTTACCTTTTTGTGTCCAAATACGCTGTAATTTATTTGATTCGAAATATTCATTTTTTCAGCTTATTTTGAGTCAATATCGAAAAAGAACCCAAATTTTCATTCTAAAATTCTCCTGTCCAAATATCAGCTTTTTTCAGAAAGTTAGTGCACTTTCTGTTCGTTAATATAAATTTTTTCCGATAATGTCAAAAAAATACATTACTATAATGAATATTCTCAGAAAAATCAAAAAATCGGAAAGAACTCGAATTCGAATTATTTTTTAATCATTATGTACAATTTTGAGCTATTTATTGAAGTTTACACTTTATTCACTCGAAAAACGTAAGATTACATGGTACATTGTTAAAAAAAAATTGGAAATCGAAATATACTACAACAATTAACAAACAAATAAGTCAATAAAGTTAATATTCAATAAGACATCTACAATACTATACCAATATTCTTTGGCCATAGCCGCGGTCATTTTTGAATTAATTTCAAAGTCATACGAATTATCATCATGAAACAGTCTTTTTGCTTAAAACAGACTAGTGATATACTGTGGGGAAACATTCGTTTTTCATTCGCATGCTACAGTAAACTGACTTTGTCCCAAAATATTTCTACGTCATCAGGAAACGTTTTGATTTGTTCAAAATTTACTAAATTTCGCCACTCTGTATAAATTTTCTAGAAGTCATTCCTTTGAACAATATCTGGAAAGACTCGAATAACATAAACTATCGAATCAGTAATAAAAAAATATAAAATAGATCGACGTGAAAAGGGTCACCAACTTCAAACTGTAAAATCGGTAGAAAACGTTGCGTTTCGGTATTTCGGTAGGAGGGACAAATCGGTAGAATTACCGAAAATCGATAGGTTCGAGACCACTGACTGGCTAACGGTTTTTACAGTTGCTACGAAATGGTATGTAGTAAGGACCCTCCTAGCCCCTTCCGCACATCTCTAGGAAATACCTTTTGATGGGCTTAAATTTTCCATTGGTCACTCGTATATAAGTTATTTTGAGGTAGCAATAAATATACGTATATAATTTAATGAAGATTTTACATCTTTCTCAAAATATTGTAGATGTTTTATTAAATAATAACTCAATCAATTAATTTGTTTGTTCATTATAGAGATAGATTTCGATTTGCAATTTTTTCATATATCAATGTTATATGTAATCTTATATTTTTCGATTAAATATAGTGTAAATTTCAATTATATAGCTCGAATTTGAACATTATGATTGAAAATTTTTTTCGATTTTTTGAATTTTCTGAGAACAGTTACTATAGTAATGAATTTTTTTTCAAACCATCGGAAAGAAGAGATTTCAACGAACAGAAAGCACAATAACTTAGTGAAAAAAGAAGATAGTTTGACAGGAAAATTTCCGATTGAAAATGAGGGTACTTTTTCGATATTGAGTCAAAATAAGGTGAAAAATGAATATTTCAAATCAAATAAATTACAGTTATTTTGAGGTTATGTGAAAAAAGTACGAATCCAAAAGTTCTACAACTTTTTATTTCCTACAACTTTGCCGATGGGTTTCATCCTACAATTATTTTTTTTTACTTTTCATCATTTTAAAAGGCTTCTACCCTGGTCTATTAATGTAGATAGAGATACACAATCAACGCCAGCTACAAATTCAGAACGTATATTTTCGTTTTTTGTGCTATAAACTACTTGAGACTATTATTTCAAGAGACTTCGAATCAACAAATACTTCCATCTTACGTAAAAAAATTCTGACTAATATCAATGAGAACTATGTCACGTTGAAATATGTAAATTTTTTAACAAATTGGTACTCTGCACAAGCAGCATTCGACTGCAGCTAATTCGCATGTTTCTCAGGGTAGTGACACCACAGCTTCGACCCTCAGCTTATGTTTCACCATGCTGGGTATGCATCCGGAATTACAGGTAACAAATTTTAAGTATCTTACGTTTTCGGTATAGTGGTAGTTATATTCACAGGAAAAAGTTCGGGAAGAAGTACTCGACATTCTGGGCGAGGACAGGGATGTCCACCCTGAAGATATGTCACGCTTGAATCTACTAGAGAGATTCATCAAGGAGACACTTCGCATATTCCCTGTTGGTCCACTACTCATCAGAGCTATCGAAAAGGATTTAGACGTTGGTGAGTTTCTGAAGAGGAGACATTTTCCATAGTCATCCAAGACTTTTCATTTATTCTGTAGTTCAAATTTCGTCCTCTAACACTAATAGTACAGGTCACAAACAATAGAGTAATTTTACAAAAAGTGTTTCGAATACACTCCAAATTATATAAATATGATGTATTATGGTCTTCAACTTCGAGGAAAATGCATGGGATGTTCTGGTCTAGAGAAGTTTATTCTATAAATGTTACAAAAGGTTCAGAATTCAATATACAATATGAATAATTCTTCAGTATAAGGCAGTTGATAACCTCATGCTGAGGATTCTTGTACATCGAAGATCTGGTAAATCCTGGAAGAACATCTGGATATTTTAACCCTAATATGTTCTGAAATATTCCTTGAGTATTTCCAACAAATATTTAATACTACTCAAATGTTGCACAAACGAAATGTTGAAGGAATGTTCTGATTCGTTGTTAATTTGGAATGCCTCCGAGCATGTTCAGCGAAACTTCTTAGTAGAAATTTTCGATCAATATTATTTGTACTAATGCAAATTTTCTCTATTCGATTATTTATTCAATGCAGATATTTTGAAATTAATTTGACATTTATTTTACATAAATATTTCAGGAGAACATCAAATCCCGGCAGGATGTTCGGCGGTTCTGGCCATTATAGGAGTACACAGAAATCCAAAGATCTGGAAAGATCCCTTGAAATTTGATCCCGATAGATTTTTACCGGACGAGGTAGCGAAAAGACACCCTTACAGCTATCTACCCTTCTCAGGTGGACCGAGAAACTGCATAGGTAATTTTGGAAAAGTAAAGCGTAATTTAAGATCATTTCTAACTAGGCAACTGATAATTTAGTCACTGTTTATGCCACCAAGACACTGGACACTCAAAATTAATTAATAAAAACTTAGAGTCTCTGAAATTAGACTAGAAACGAAATTGTAAGTTGCTCTCACGAATATACTCTAACAGCATCTACCATCAATAGCAACCTTAGGATAATTTATAATTCTGATGATTTGATTGCTTGTAATGCCACCGAGATACAAGCAGCCAGGATCTCAAGAAAAAGTTCCCTCATCGATCCTGTATTATTATCATGAGCCAACTGGTAAACTTCATCTTCTAGAAGTCGGCGTTAACTTAAATTTAATCTGGAACGAATAGGTCAATTCAGCTGCTTAAAAGCTTTTTATTTCGCGCTAAAAATATATTCACGCCAACCAGCTATTGCTGCTGAAGTAGCATGAGGCTGAAGTTCATCCAGCACTGAAATATTTCTTCCAAGACTAAAGCTCCACACTTATGTTATCCTACTTGACCATTTCACCAAGAAATAGTAAGGCTCAAAGATGCCATTGACTTTAGCTTCATTCACACAAATATCTAAGAAGGGTAGCCGACTTATTTCTCTTCTACAAATATTATCATGGCAGGACTTCTGCAGCTATTGCTTTCATAATTTCACCAGTAGAACAATACATACATGTTTGCCGTACATATTTCAACAAGAACATCATTATATCTGAAACCGTTTCTGAACCAAACCAAAGTGTTTTTTGCCTACTACTTGTTAGTTTTCAGCGGTTCAAACCAGCATAAATAGCCCTTTATGAAATTCATCTCGAAGTGCTTGAGATGTTTATGAGCTTTCGTTTTTCCCGAGACGTTTTTTCAAGATAAAATCTTACGCCCTTCCCGAACAACTATGTGGATTGAGCGAAAACAAATACATGGTTCGGTCGATGATGCTCGGACCTACATAGTGTTGGCGTCTACCTACCAACATCCGTTCAAAAATTGCGCCCTCTATCGTATAAATAAGAATTGTATCATCTTCTGTTCTCAACTTTCTAACCGATCCTTACCACAAACAAGGCCCCCAAGATAACATGAAAAACTACCAACCTACCAACTTTTAAACCTATCGCTAAAAGTTGTGCCCTCTATATTATAAACACAATTTATCTCTTCTTCTGTGTCTCAACCCCTAACCGATTCGTACTACAACTTCTTTCATCAAAATCAAAGATGACATGAAAAACTATCTACCTACCTACTTTAAACCCTATTGCTCTGAAACTGCGCGTTCTATCGTGTAAACAAGATTCATTTGATATCCCGCGGAAACTACGAGTACTTTCATCAATTCGAACCAAAACCGATTCTCTCCAAGGTATCATACGAAACTACCTAGTCACAAAGTTCCGACCCTATTGCTCCAAAGTTGAACTAATTATAATGTAAATCAGATTTATTTCCTATCCCGGGTCGTTAGCCTCCTAACCAATTCGTACCAAAACCAATTCCGTCTAAGATATAATACATTACTAACTTTCAACCCTATTCCTCTAAAACTGCGGCTTCTATCGTGTAAATAAGATTAATTTCCTTAAACTAATTCGTGCTAGAACCTACCCCTCTATATCATACAAAACTACATACTTAAAAACTTTTTACCCTACTGCTCCAAAATTGCTCTCTTTAAAGTGTTAATACGTTTAAAATACATAAGAGAATGCATACGAACAAATAAATTATAAAAACGCAATTGATCACGGGCAAAAATAAATTTAAGCTATTATATTATATATATGACCTTCGAATTGGAGATTTATAGAGAGCAATATATGAAAAATCGTGATAATTATAAAACTAAGTACACACTCCCAAAACTTAGAAATATAAACAATTTATTGTAATATTTCCAAATTATATACGATGTATGGTCAATAACAATTGTAAAATTGTACAAAAGTTATAATCACACTTTATCTACCTTAATCTACATCACCAATGTCCTTTGAATAATTCAAAACTCTTTCAATTTTCAAGGTTACAAATACGCAATGATGACGATGAAAACCACCCTCGCTATGGTCTTGAGAAAATTCGTCGTGAAGACGGAATATAAGACAATAGAGGAAATAAGGTTGAGAGTTAACATCGTTCTGAAGCCTTCTGATGGTTACAAAGTTTCTGTGATGTTGAGAGAATAAAAAATGCTTATTTTTTTCAGGATTGATTTCACCATTAGAAACAGCCAAAAAATCAAGTATATAGTATATATATATATATATATATATATATATATATATATATATATATATATATATATATATATATATATATATTAAAACAATGGTTAATGATAACAATTTACACATTTATTAAAAGAAATAACGCATGACGCACGTTTCGGTGGAACTTCACCTTCTTCAGATGCTAATGGCAAACTAACTATGATTCTCTGTTATATCGAAAACAAGAAATGACAAATTGTGTAGAAGGGGCAGATAGAAAGATGGTTACAAATAATTATTAGAATAGGAAAAACTAATTCTGTACTGCTAGTCAGGTAGTTCGGTAATTTTGAAAAAATTGAGAAGGGGGCTTGAAGTATGATCGATTTGGCTATTCAATAGGAGACCGGAATGCTTGTATTTATTTATCTGTAATGATTCTAAAATATTAAGTTTAATTTCTTCACTTTCAGTATTTAAATATTATAAAATCGAAATTGAATGTGTGATTTTCTTGAATTGAATATGAATAATGTGAATCCGACTTCTGATTAACAGAGCTACGTTTAAGTTCTGGAATTCTAGTTTAAAAACTTCTGAAATCTTATAATTGAAACTAAAATAATTCGGTTTCTTGCATAATTCCAAAAGCAATAGTTAGTTTCAATGATAAGATTTACAGCAGTACTGAAGGCTTAATAATGGAAACCCCCTGAGCCCTTTGTTGGCTGAAGTATTCATGGATAATTTGTAACAGTTAATTCATAATCATCCTGTTAGTCGACAATTCGTTTATTGGTTTAAATATGTGGATGATATTATTTGTTGTTTCACTGGTTCTCTTAGACAACAAGACTGCTTTCAAACATTCATTAACACTTTACACCCTAATATAAAATTCACTTTAGAGATGGAAAAAGATAACTCAATTAACTATTTGGATTTGAAAATAACAAAAGTAGGTAACAAACATAATTTTTCAATTTTCCGCAAACCATCGCACACTGATAGCGTCATACATAGTACTTCCCGACATCCATTTCAATACAAAATGGCAGCTTTCAATAGCATGGTACATCGTATAGTAAATATTCCAATTTGAAACGCCAATTTCAACATCGAGAAAAATATAATTAAACAGATACCCGTAAATAATAATTATGATCCCATCATAATAGACAATATGATAGATAAAAAGTTGTTCAAAAATGCGATTAACCAGGTGTACCCCCTTACTAAAAATAATATTGAATATAACAGCCTCACTTTCATCGGAAATTGAAGTAAAAAACTTAAATCTCTGTTATCTAAGCACAACATTAACATTGCTTATCGTACCGGTAATAATTTAGGAAATCATATAAAAAATAATGAATCCAAAAATCATAAAGATAATGAATCAGGAGTTTATAAAATTTATTGTGGTGATTGTGATAAGTTTTACATTGTTAGAACTTTCGGAAGTTTTTAAACTAGAATTTCAGATCACAAGCATAGCTTTGTTAATGAGAAGTCGGATTCACATTATGCAAACCATTTAATCCAAGAAAATCACACATTCAGTTTCAATTTTAAAATATTAAATACTGAAAGTGAGTGGAATTAAACTTAGTTTTTTAGAATCATTACAGATGAATGAATACAAGCATTCTGGTCTCCTAGTGAATAGCCAAATCGATCATACTTCAAGCCCCCTTCTTAATCTTTTAAAAATTACCGAACTACCTGACTAGCATTTCAGAATTGGTTTTTCTTATTCTAATAATTATTTGTAACCATCTTTCTATTTACCCCTTCCTTCAATTTGTCATTTCTTGTTTTCGATATAACAGAAAATCATAGTTAGTTTGCCATTAGCATCTGAAGAAGGTGAAGTTCCACCGAAACGTGCGTCATGCGCTATTTCTTTTAATAAATGTGTAAATTATTATTATCTACTATTGTTTTAATATGTTTATTAATTTACGCCAAGTATCGGCCTAATCAATCCAAAATATATATATATATATATATATATATATATATATATATATATATATATATATATATATATATATATATATATATATATATTGTCTCGAATGCTACTTCCTAGGTAAATGAAAGATGTATAGTTATATAAAATATGCGTTTATTATCATATAATGTACTTCCTCATACAAAGGTAAATTTTTGCACCGGCTAGCCACAATGGGAAACACGTATCCAATTGAACCTGATTTATTTAAGATACATACAGTGAAACAAGAAAACGTTCACTAAAAACTCTATTAAAAAACAATTCTTGTTTCAAAGATTACTACTATATTACAATGAAAATGTTTCGCTTGAAAAGATAATTAATGCCATGAGATAAAGTAGCTATTTAAATTCGAAGAATACTAAAATGAGATGAAAATTAAAATGAGCTCAAATAAAAATGTGGTGAACCAAGATTTATTTCTAAAATATTTTAGAAAACCTGTCTAAATTTGAATCCTGGATAGGATCTTCTTATTCAGTTGATATTCCTGGTTCCAGCTAACTAAATGACCAAGTCATAAAATAAAATATAAATAGTAGAAGTCTCTTACCTAGTCATGTGTTTGGATGTTTCTGAATGATCGAAAAAATTATCGTGATTTGGGATTGAACCATTGCCATTTGGCAATAATTATCGATTCATCAAGAACGTATATTTCACATAGTTACAGACCTAATGACCGTATATCCCTCATTAGAAATATATACCATCATCTGTTATTTAATGATAATAAAGAAAGTACGCTAGATAATGTATGAATTGATACATCGCAAATAGGTTGCCTAGCTAAATCACGTGCCGATGATGATAAACAATAGTTAATTTTGTATCTAGTGCTCGAAATGCTACTTTGGCGATCGAGAACTGATTGATGAAGAAAATAGTCGAGTTCACCAAAGTATTTCGCGCATGAGATGCAAAGAAAATTTTTTTACAAACGTCAGAAATATTGTTCTAAATTAAGTAACATGCTTAGCTTAATATGAAATAGTTATTTATGTACCAAGTGCGTTATATAAATACTTGCATGATGGGCGTAAGGATCTAGTAACGCACGCGGTGCATACAAGATTTTATTTTTCACGAAAAAATTATTATATTATGATGAAAAAGCGATTTAAAAATCGCTTTATTGCTCCTATCCATAGTAGGCATGTCATTTGTTGATATTTTGACGTTTGTGATTATTTTTGTCATCAAATTTAGTGAATGTCATTCCTGCTTTCTTTGTGTAGTCTTATAGAAATAATGAAAATGAAAATGAATTTACCCAAGAATATCATAGAAAATGCAGCCAAACCTGCGAATAATTCATTGCCGGAGAAATCCATTAATTAAATTAATAAACATAATATCACGCCTATATTCCTTCGAAAGAATAGGTAGAGGTGGGAATCGAACCCAGGATCTTTTGCTCAGCAGTAGTGCTTGCGACCACTAAACTAATGTGGCAGTTCAAATTTATAGTCTCGCCTAAGTACTCGTAAGTCGGTTAATAAATGAATCAAATTTTAAGTTAATAAAATTTTATTAAAGTTAAATACAAATTTAACAAGAAATTATATTTCCCAGTATTTTAAGTCGAGTGACTACAAAAATTAACTTATGTAATCGCTCAGGATCTAAACGACTCCTTTCGTCAGTAGCAATATTTCCCGCAACAGAAAAAAGCCTTTCACATGGAACAGATGTTCCAACTATGCAAAAGTATTTGTTGGCAATCGGCGTTATTGAGCTGTACAACGAATTTCTTTGGTGAAATCAATATGTAATAGGATTTGGTGAAATCAATATGTAATCGATTTCAAGTCGACGACAGGCTGTGTTAAACAATGTTTCAATTCGTCTTGTAAACCTTGTCCTTCAGTTTCTGCTTGAAATAATTGTAGCTGATTTTTTACTAATATGTTATGGAATTCCCAAATGTTAGATTCTTCTGCTTCCTTCAGCTGGCATTCCAAATTATTCTCTGAATCTTCATTACTTAATTTATTCTCCAATTGTTTTTTTGCTACAATCATACTATTATTTTATCAATAGCTCTGGAGCATGCTATTCTGTCAGAAAAATGAATTTTCTTGAATCTTGGATCTAGTAGTGTGGTGATAGCTAACACATGTACTTGTTCCACTGTACCAAATTGCTTTTTTAATTCTTCCAATATTAAATATTTGGTTGCAGCACCGACATCTGTTTCCGTCTTCATTGTACTGTATGTTTTCAAAAGACAGGAAACTATTTTTTTTGCTTGACGTTACAATTTTCTCTACGGATACTTTTTTCGTCACAGCTTCCACAAGTTTTAAAATATTCATAAGATCTTTAATACCATCTAGTTGACTGGCTGTTAACATAGCTGGAGCTTTCGGGTAATTGAGTAATATCGGGGCAAGTAGCTCAGATAACTTTACAAACCGAACTAGCTGATAGTAAATTGAATTCCATCGTGTGCAAACTGACTGAATCAATTTGAGTGGTACTGCTATATCATTTTGCGCTTTACGAAGAGCATCAGCTACATTTACATTTTGATTACAGTATCTAGTTATATCCTTTACAGTATTTAGTAACTGTTTGGCACTTTCAATGCCAGCTTTTTCTTCAAAAGGTTTTTGAGTTACTATATTCAAAGTGTGGGCAAAACACCATAAGTGTTTTTTTTTGCCAAATGCAATTGTTACGGCCTTGACGATATTCGCACCATTATCAGTAACTGCTGCAACTTTTTCTGGGGTATATCCCATTTTTCAGTCATTGTTATTAATATTTGACATAAATAATCAGAATTATGTGGTTCAGTTAAATGGGACACACCAAAATTTATACTAATCAGTTCACTTTCATGTATAAAATTTCCAGTTAAACCCATGTAGCTTCTAGTATTATGTGTATCTGTCCATATATCCGTAGTTAGAAAGAACATCATATTTGTCATGTATCATTTGTGTAATTGTCTGCCGTGAAGGAAGCTTATATAAAGGCACTGCTGTTTTCATTAAGTATGTGAAACCTTCTTTTTCAACTGTATTTAATGGCAACGTATCCTTGCAAATCATTAACATGATAGCATTACTTAGTTATACGACAAGGATTATGAAGTATTAGTATTATTATGCGCGAATTCACCGATTCTTCCGTTCCTCTGTTAACCTTTATTCCCTTTATTCGTGGCCTACCATATCTGTGTATCGGCCCGCGAGAGTGAAACGTCAGATCCCTTGCCTTTTCCTCCTCTAAAGCATTTAAATATATTATTGGTTTACTCTTGTGCTCTCAATTTTCAAATATGCCGCATATTTGCCCTATTTGTTCATCTTCAGCTGAAATCAATCCAACAGATATACAGTGCATAACCTGTAAAAAATTCATCCATGCTGCCTGCACCAATCTTTCACCTAAGGATGTTGAGTCTATCAAAGAAGCACATTCAAAGTGGACTTGCCCACCCTGTGATTCTGCTAAACGTAGGCTACGCAGCAACTCATCTACAGCCTCTGATCAACCTACAACAGTTGAACACTTTGCAAAGTTAATGAATAAAATGAATTCAATTGCTGACGATATGAAATCTATCAAAAGAGACCAGTCTGCTATAGTGTCTGAATTTTCTAAATTTAGGGAAACACTTGAAAGTCACGCGAGTCTGTTGGAACAACACCGTGGGGCCATAGAAGAATGCAACAATAATATTAAACAAATCTCACAAGACCAGGGCACTCTTTCTGATAGAATTACATCGGTAACCATTGCGGTTGATGAACTCAAGGCTGATTTACCTGTCAGTTTGGGTAACGTTGATTCACCCGAAATGTTAGAACGTATGAAGCGTACATTCAATCTTATACTCAAAAATGTACCAGAGACTGAAACTATAAACGACACGACTGTGGTTGTCGATATAGTAAAGAGCACTGATAAAAATGTGAGCGGTTCGGTTGTTAAGACTTATCGTCTTGGTAACGCTAATACAAAATACCCCCGCATGTTGAAAGTATGTTTTTCTAGCCCCGAGGTGGCTGCATTGATCTTGCGGAATAAGATGAAATTAAAGTCTCACCAGAATTTCAAGGATGTTATGATTAGTGACGACAAATCACCTAACCAATTAACCTATTTGAAAACTTTACGAGAACGTCTGAGAGAGAGGGAATTGGCGGGCGAACCAAACTTAACCATTAAATATATTAAAGGTCTACCCACTATTGTTTCCACATCAAGTACCAACGCAATTTCAAAAAACTAGTTAGCTCGACCAATGAATGGTTTTTTATATACACAAATGTTCAATAAATTGTGTCAAAGTATGCCGAAATTTAAAGTTTTGTTCAATTACACAATCCTGCATTCATTTTGTTTCCCGAAACCTGGCTCCACCTCCAAATCCCAGACTCTGTAGTTCATATCCCTAACTACACTTTGTTCAGACGAGATAGTACCACTACAGTTGGGCACGGTGGTGTGGCCGTTTTCGTGAGGCAGGATATAGTTAACGGAGCCACCATATCTTCTGAAAATATTGATACCCCGGGAATTGATAATATCTTCCTCAACATAGCATTTCAGAGTTTTGGGCTTACAATTGGTTGTATCTACCGCCCCCCCGCCTCTACACACGATAACAAAGTTTTCGATCATCTTTCGACCCTCGCAGAAACAAATGAAAATCTTATCGTAGCTGGTGATTTCAACATGCCACAACTGCCATCCGTTCAAATCAACTTATCGTCTGCTACATTCCCGACTGCGAAGTTTGCAAGGATGATCGAAACATCAAATTTGATTCAGCTGATTGACAAACCGACCCGATATCGCGATGGTCAAGTTCCATCACTGCTTGATTTACTATTGGTCAACGATAAGGAGCTTATTTCTGATACCCAGTATTTGGCTCCCTTCGGAAAGTCCGACCACGTTACATTGAAATTCTGCGCTCAATTTTTTCTTACGCCACCAGCGAGACTTACCTACAGCTGAATCAGCAACTATTAGATGTCGAATGGGATAACCATCTTGCCAACCTGGATGTACAACAGTCTTGGAATGCATTTACAAAAATACTTCATGACCTCACTGAGGTGAGTACTAGTGTCAAGGATATATCTACCCACGCCACCAAACCATGGATAACTGGAAACATACTCGATATGATCCGGCACAAGCGCGCCCTTTGGCAGAGGTATAGTCGGACAAGGCAATGCATGGACTACACTACTCATCGCAACTATTCCAATCAAGTAATAGCTTCCATTTCCCAGGCAAAAAAAGCATACGAATCTAAAATTGCAACATCCGAAGATAAGAAGAAATTCTATAAATATGTTAGATCATTTTTAACTACCAAGGTAGCTCTACCCCAAGTTAGATCAGCGTCAGGGAACATTTGTAGCACGGTGCTTGAGTCGGCTGAGGTTTTGGCTGATGCCTTTTCTTCTTTTTATTCAAGTGAACCAGCTGGGCCACTGCCTTCGATGAACTTTCCACGGTGCGATCAAAGTCTATGCCACATCTCTTTCACTCCAGAATTAGTAAATAAACATCTCTCTAATTTCTTCAGCCCCTGGTCCGGATGGAATTCAGTCGAGGACTCTCAAAGACTGCTCCGAATCACTGGCTCTACCGCTATCCATAATTTTTACGCGTTCTTTCATGTCTCATAGTATTCCTGCTCCATGGTCAATCGCCTCAGTAACACCTATTTTCAAAAAGGGTGATAAGCTGTCCTCTAATAACTGTAGACCAGTCAGTCTTACATCAGTTGCTTCGAAGGTTTGTGAAAGAATCATACTCGAACAAGTTCTCGCGTTCTCTCTCGTCAATAATATAATACCATATAACCAACATGGCTTTCTACCGGGCAGATGAGTTATGACGAATTTACTTCAGTGTATTAATGACTGGACTATCTCATTAGACTCTGGCCAACCAGTCGATGTAGTATATCTAGATTTCGCTAAAGCCTTCGATAGAGTACCTTACAGACGTATACTTCATAAGATCGAGCACCTTGGAATCAGAGGCGACTTATTGCTGTGGATAGAGGCATTTCTAAGAAACAGGCAATTCAGAGTAAAGATTTCTAACATACTTTCTTCAGTACAGCCGGTCACCAGTGGCGTATCTCAGGGATCTGTCATTGGACCTTTATTGTTTTTACTATATATATCTGACTTGCCTAGTAATCTCAGTAGTAGTTGTTCGCAATTCGCTGACGATACCAAAATATACGGCAACACTTGCCATGTGCATTGCAATATTCAGAATGACCTGAATAGGATAGGAGATTGGTGCAGCGAATGGTTACTGCCCTTGAATTTGAAAAAATGTGTGGTTTTGCATCTAGGCAAAAATAAGCCCAACCTGTCATCTAAGCTTGCTGGTCGGCAATTAAATGTCGCTAACAGTCACAATGACCTGGGCGTAACGGTAAGCCATGACTTGAGCTGGAGTAATCATGTTCAAAGTGTAACTCGTAAAGCCAAAGCCGTTACATACCTGATCTCAAAAGCCTTTCCGGGGTGTGATACAAGAGTGGGTAGTAGGTTATTTACCTCCTATGTCCGTCCTATTCTTGAGTTTGCCGGCCAAGCCTGGCACCCTTCACCCAAGCGCGACGTCGATTCTTTGGAGAATGTGCAAAGATGGGCAACAAGACTCCCCTTCGGTTATGTTCGACCCGATTATGACACCCGCCTAAGACTCTTCGGAATTTCCTCATTTGGGGATAGACGTGAGAGAGGTGATCTTATCACATCATATTCTGCGTTACACCACCTGTTGCCCCCGAATATTTGCAACATGTTCAAGCTAAATAAAAACCACCTGCGGGGGCACCAACTAAAACTGCAGAATGAACATTTCAAAACAACCCCCCGCCAGTTCTTCCTATCGAATAGAGTTTTTGAAAAATGGAACAAGCTCCCGAATGAAGTTGTCACTGCACCGAGTATAAATGCGTTCAAAAACAGACTGGATGCTTGGAATGGAGGCCTAGTGGATTGAACTATTGTTTGCTTTTTTGGTATTTTTGAGATTGCTGCTCTCTGTTCTTTACCATTGATTTTGTTATCATTGATTTTGTTGTTCTATTTTTATTGAATTGGATACTATGTATTTTTTTATATTTAAGTTGTTTTTTTTTCACGCATGTACTGTTAATTTTTACTCTTATTTCTGAGCCATAACAGGCTTTGGCCTTGGCTCTTTTTGTAATATAATAATAATAATATTTAATCAATAAAATTTGCATCATTTCTCCTAGTACAATAAGCGGGCGTTTTGAATCCATTATGCCCGAAAATGCGGGCATAATGGCCTAGGGCATAATGAGTGTGTTTATAGCAACCGTATCCAAGGTGAAATAAACGTATAACATGCAAGTGGAAAATAAATAGTATTGAACTGGCTTAAACTGTTTTTCCAAATCAAGTAATTACTGTAACTATGGAAATAAAATGGCATTTGTTGACAATTATTTCAAAGTGACAGTTCTTGATAATTATTGTGGAGTGACTTTTTATTCACGTCAATTTCGTGCGTGATATTTATAACTGTAAAATAATGGAAATTTCAAGCGAAGATGAAGTAAGCAGTACCCCACCTAACTTGACACATGCGGTCAATTCAGTAATTTCAAATCTTTTACCGGAGAAATCGAGGCGCCAGTATGAAAATGCATATCAGCAATTTAAAGAGTGGTGTGAAGCGAATAAAGCCAGAAAAATATCCGAAAATGTGCTGTTGGCATATTTTGCAGAGAAGTCTAAGAAGCTGAAGTCTTCCACATTATGGGCAATATATTCTATGTTGAAAGCAACACTCAATGTTTAAACCTATTTGTTGTTCAAGGCAGATTTTTGATGAATGTTTTATGTGTTTTTTAAATTACTGATTTTCTTTTAGGTTGTTTTAATACTGGGTATTTCGGGTGCTTGCCGCCGTGAGGAACTCTCTAAAATGACGGTCGATAACATAGAAGATAAAAATTCCATTTTGATTGTTAAAGTACCCGATACAAAAACGAATATACAACGAATTTTTACAGTTTCAAATTTAGATTATACTGACATTTACCGAAAATATGCGGCTCTTCGTCCAAGTTATATATATATCAAAATAAGAGATGTTTTAACCAAGTTAATGGAATAAATAGTATTGGAAAGATGCCTAGCTTAATAGAAAAACACCTAGAATTACCAAATCCTGATGCCTACACGGGCCATAGTTTTCGGAGAACATCAGCCACACTCCTTGCTAATACGGGGGCCGATATATGTGTTTTGAAGCGACATGGAGGATGGAAATCTTTGACTGTGGCCGAAGGATAAGTGGAAGATTCTATCAACAATAAAATTCAAATATCAAATAAAATCTTAGACTGTGAAATTTCAGGATCAACTGCTATCACCTCTACGGCAGTTGCTTGCAAATCAAAAATGGATAGTCTTCCGACTCCCAAAACTACGATATCACGAGCTGAATTTGATTTATCTGGTTTAGGTTCGTGCACTGGCTGCACCATTAATGTTAACATTATAAATAATAAATAAAATTAGGTAGTGTTAAATTTTCTCACAATTTGAAAGCCTTAATTGTTGTTATACATTAATAAATGAATGATTGCTTGGATTTTTGCTTGATTGAGGAACATGGTTAAAATATAATAATCCCATATAGTTTACATGCAGTGTGCGAAGTAAGTATTTCGCACACTACTTCGCGCACGGTGTCATGGTAACGAAGGAAAATGAAAAAAAGGGTCACTTCGCATATTGTTGTCAATGCGCGAACCTTGTCATTTTTGGACGTTTGTAGAAAAAAGAATGTTTAATTAATTTTTTTTATCAACTTCCCCCATTTGTTATTTATGAAAATAGGGCATCAGCTGAAAGAATATACTCTAAGGAATTGAAAAAATGCTGGTTGCCTACATTCCACTCTGCGCACCTATGGGGTTGCCGTTTACAAACAGGTAAGTATGCGTAGTTAATATACCCTCACAAGTTATTTAATCGAATTACATATCAAATGAAAGTTTGTTTTATTCCCAATGCAACCGTATTAGGTTGCCTCATAAAAAAGTATGTTGAATTTATGGTTGCCTAGATTGAAGATATTAAATTTTGTCCATGCGAGCGTTGAGAGTGATAGAAAAGCGTTGCGGACGCAGTTCAATTTAACTGACAAAGATGCAGCGAGTTCGTTCTGAAAATTAGTTAGTGTAAATATTAAATATGATGTTTCATTTTTTCCAATCACACATTAATTCATCAGCGACAATATATAGTTATGAAATAATAAGTTTTTCCGTTCAAAATGTACCTACGTATTTAAAAAGGAAATTTTCCGATCGTGTAAGCGCGGATTAAATACAGGTGAAAGACAAATAAAACATTATTATTAATACATAGATTCATCAATAGAGAATTACAAAATTTAAATTTAAAAAACTTATTCAGATACTGACTCGTCGGAAGTGCCGGTGTCACATCAATTTCTGATTCTTCATCGTTCTTCTTTTTTCTCGATTCTCTTAGTATATCGTTTAAGGGAATTGGGTGGCCTTCAAACCACGCAGGTTTCAGATAGCCATCCAAAAACTTCGAAATATGTTTTCTATTATTATTACAAATTCATTCATAAGTAAAAGAATCAACAACACGTACTTCCCACATAAAGGCTAGCACAAATACACTTTCAATAACAATCGAGGCCAGCGATCGATGACAAACTTCATACTCACAAACCGATGTGATAACACCTTCACAAGTACTCGACGTCAAAGCCCTAACATCAGCTATGCTGGGGACTGACCACAATCTTGTTATATGCAAGATACTACTAATACGTCAATAACAAAAGAAAAAACCTCCACAGTTCATCGAAAAGTACAATATGGAGTCGCTAACAACGGAGAGCACAAAACTCTTCTATGAGAAAAGGATTACTAACAAAAAGTTTTTCCGTTCAAAATGTACCTACGTATTTAAAAAGGAAATTTTCCGATCGTGTAAGCGCGGATTAAATACAGGTGAAAGACAAATAAAACATTATTATTAATACATAGATTCATCAATAGAGAATTACAAAATTTAAATTTAAAAAACTTATTCAGATACTGACTCGTCGGAAGTGCCGGTGTCACATCAATTTCTGATTCTTCATCGTTCTTCTTTTTTCTCGATTCTCTTAGTATATCGTTTAAGGGAATTGGGTGGCCTTCAAACCACGCAGGTTTCAGATAGCCATCCAAAAACTTACCACAATCTCCTGGATTCAACGCAGCATGCATCGGTTGCATGAAGCCAAATCGAATTGACATACAGGGTGTTTCCTAATTGAATATCAATATTTATTGAGGTGATTTTTCGGCCCATTTTAAGAAAAAAACTTCATATGAACATATGTCATAAACTCCTTATATGTATGTCTCTGCAAGGTGATATTGTCATTATGTATGTAACGATATTGTTATGATCATGCAGAGAAACGGTTTTTATTTTTTTAAGAGAAAACAGTGCATCGGATTGAAAAAAGTCGAGTGATCAACTTTGGTAACAAATGATTATAAATTTCAAAAATAATTTTTATTTCAGGAAAAATCTGTGGCGTACCATCTATGTCTGCCAAAATAGGCAGGTCAAATTACGTACGAACACCACTGATGGAAATTAAAAAAAAAGTGATACATAAAGAAATGCCTCATGATTCATAGTACATATATGTCAAATTTCATTGAAATATCTGAATTGGTATTGTAGATATTAATAATAAATGATTTATTTTTGAAAACTTTACCACCCTGTATCTCAACAAGTAAGACGTTTCGGACATATGTTCATATAAAGTTTCTTTCTCAAAATGGGCTCAAAAATCTCACCCATAAATATTGACATCCAATTAGGAAACACCCTGTATATTGTGCGAAAAACGTATTATTTCATAACTATGTATTCTCGCTGATGGCTTAATGTGTGATTAGAAAAAATTAAATAACGTATTTAATATTTACAATAAATAATTTTCAAAACGATCTCGCTGCATCTTTGTCAGTTGAATTGAACTGCGTTCGCAACACTTCTCTATCACTATCAACGCTCGCACAAAAAAATGAATATTTTCAATCTAGGCAACCATGGATTCAACAAACTTTTTGATAAGGCAACCTGATACGGCTGCATTGGGAATGAAATAAGCTTTCATTTGATATGTTATTTGATTAAATAACTTATGAGGGTATATTAACTACGCTTACTTACCTGTTTATAAGCGGCAACCCCATAGTTGCGCAGAGTGGAATGTAGGCAACCTGCTTTTTTTCATTTCCTTAGGGTATATTCTTTCAGCTGATGCCCAACTTTCATAAATAACAAATTGGGAAAATGATCAAAAAAATTTATTTAAACATTCTATTGTTCAACATCATCGTCACGTGATTTAGATAGGCAACCTATTTGCGATGTATCAATTCATACATTGTCTAGGGTATTTTCCTTATTTTCATTAAATAACAGATGAGGGTAAATATTTCTAACGGATCTTAGACTAGTAGGAATGCTGAAATGCATATTTCATAGGACGTTCCCTAGACGCTGAACTAATTAAATATATGAATTGATTTATGAAAAATTCTATAAAAGTATTTAGATAATTCTTTAAGTGACAGATGGTGCGTCTCCGTATACAAATAATGCAATTTTTTAAAGTGAATATTTTCAGAAACAGTAACAATAAAAAGAAAACATGGAACAAATACATAAAAAAACCTAAAAGATAAAATTGTGGAGGATTCAAAAGAGTTCATATACTCGGATCACAAACATTTTCGAAAGGAAACACTCACGTTGAAAAGATTTCGAACGGTTAATCAATCAAATGTTGCTCACAATGATCTATGGCGAATCAATCTTCATCAGACTCTTGTGTCACTATTTCAGGTGTATTATAATATTATATTCTGTAACAAGGTTAGAATGAAAATTCGATGCGAGAGTTCCGAGCGCGAGCCGAAGGTGAGCGTGAGGAACCACGAGCATCACGAATTTTCATTCTAACCGAGTAGCAGATTATACTTTCTCCACGATCAAAAATTTTAAATATATATTTTTAAATGGAAACGAACAGAAGATAATTTATATTACAGAGCTCAACCACAATTATATTTGGTAAACACTCGATAATTCAAGAAACATACTACTTTTTATTAATTGTTATATTTGTACAGTTCTAGAAATGAAAAACTGGTACATTATTGGAAGAATTTTCAACAGTTGCGTGGTTTGTAGAAGATCAACTAACAGTCACATAATTTGAAGTGGAAGGCATGATTAGATGTGTATTAGATCCAGTATTGATGAGACTAACTTATTTGCTATATTTATTCGATTTTGCATCGAATTTTCTATTGCCACTTGAGATGACTTCTACCCCCCATGCCTTTTCAGTGTTTCCATATCTGCTCCTGCGTCCACTAACACAGTAGTCGACGCCCTCCGATAACAATGACCAGTGTATTCTTGAGGCTTCTCGAGTTTTAAAAAAAAGGCAATTTGTTTGGGCATGTTTTCAATTTTATTGATACGAATTACCTGTTTCGTGCACTTTCCTTTTTGGAAATTGACAAAAGAATTATCAGAAAGGATGTCTAGTGGTCTCAACTGGCAATATTTTTTCACAATATTGTAGAATTCTCCGGTTTTTTAAATTTCGTATTTGGAATGGAAATTAAAAGTGCCGTTCCCAGATTTTTATATTTGAAACCTTCAGGTTGTAAAGCTCATTTTTGCGACATGCTCTCATGACAATGACAAGAACGAGCTATAAAAAAAATTATATAAAATAATTATACTAGGTATAACAAAAGATATATTGTAACGCATACCATTTTTAATATTTTCTGTCCACACGAAATAATAACAGTTTGAAAACATTTTTTATCAGAAAGGACTAATCTAATATAATATAATCTAATAAATAAAAACTATTTTTTTTTATCTTAAAGATGCATTATAAATAAACAATTAATTTAAAAAAATCGCCTTGTCGGTGGCTTGAACCCACAACCTCTCGCTCACCATGCCAAAGCTATACCACCTGAGCCATGTCGCCTCTTATTGAAATATGTTTGATAAACATTATATCAACATCATTTTCTTCCACGTAAACTACGAGTCTCAATTATTCGAGTAGAAAATTAAACATGTCTGGAGCATTCTGTAAAAACTGCTGAACATTTGCAGCTGTATAAGACCCTCGATTTCTTCGGCTGAGTATGTATTAGAACAACGTTTCAAGAATGCCTTAAGTTTTTTATATCTTGAAATGTCTATATCATGTTTATCAAGTCTATCGTTGCTTTTAATATTGAATATATTTTCCACATTGTTGAAGATTTCCATTTTTCCGATAATTCACCAAAAATCGCAATCAAAATATTTTCGGAAAAGGAATCCGTTTTCTTTGGTTGTTTCCAATCCACGAACAGTTTGAAATAGTTTTCATATTCATTCTTTGATTTTTTTGGTTGTAAACTCTCCAGTATATTAATAGCACTTTCTGTAATTTCAGAAGGTGTATTTTCACACTCTGATTCTGAATCACTGAATAAATTCATGCTACTCATTATATTTTTAAATGAAAACGTGACAGCAATAATATTGACACTTACTCAAATGTGCCACTACGATGACAATCAACTGCATCAAGGCTAATGTTATTGCTAGCCAGTGTGAGAATATTATTCTATTACAAGGGAGGGAAAGCAAATACATTTGAATTGCATGAAGGCAGAGGTGCTGCAGAATATTTCTTCAATCTCAAGAGAGAGAATTCCAGCATTCTGTAATCAAAGTTGATATCAGAATTGGCGAATTACGTGATGATCGTGGAGGAAGAATTTCATAAGGTCTACGCGATAGAAATCAAATTTCGCTGCTTCGTCTGTAGGAAATTCGAGAGTTCATTGATATGTCGACTTATGATTATTCAGTGTGTCAGTTGATCAGTTTGTGGTATATCCGGTGCAGTTGAAGTTCATTCATGCAATCCTTTTTCAATTTACGAAGTTGCGGTTTCTTCCTCTTCAGTGTTAAACTTTTCGTTGGGGGATACCAGAACTTGCCTTCACTGGATGCTTCGGATTTATATGGGACAGGTGGGCTCCCTGCCTCTTGAGTTATTGAGCACTGCGCAGCTCAGCTGATAGTTATTTCAAGGGTGGTTTCATGACGTCTCATCTTCATTGTCATGGTACCTTTGCCTGCTCACCTCACTTCGGGTTGGAGACCATAATATTGGCTTCTATCTCCCTAATTCCTGAAATGTCATCAACCTGATAACCGCTCCTTGTTGAGAAGTTATGAGTCATTTGAAAGTTCTATTGAACATTACTCTCACGATATATGCACACCTAAGATAGGATGTTGCGCATGAGTGGGCGGTCGTTAATAAGACGCGTGACGTTACTCAAGACCTTATTTGTATTGCTGAGATAGCAGTTTTGTATATTTTTCTCTATTTACGCGTTTATTTAATTAGTTACAAAAAAACTGTAGAGACAAATTATGTTCTAAATGATCTGTTCTATCCCTTAAAGACATGAAAGTTCTGAAATTTGTGATACTTATCTCTCAAAACTCCTATTTTTTTACTGTGAAATTTCTCTACGAAGTATTAAAATGCGATTTTCATTAAAACGGTGCAAGATAGAGTAAACTGGGAAAGGAACTAATTTGTAGAGCACAAAATTCACTACAACACTAGTCTAGGAGGTGAATGCGAGATTAAATAAAAACGCGAAAACATTTTATAAAAAGTTGACTTTTATTTATGATTTTTACACAGCCATATTTTTCCATTTAAATATTTTCGAAATTGTAAATACCGGATTTCAAGATAACATTTCATTTCCTACATATCACGTATTCTACATTTTATTAATATTTAATAATTAACAACTTACTTATTCTTTTTCTCATTTTTTTGGGAATACAACTACAATATGTTTTTGTATTTTTTATTTCAACGTTTCGGTAGCGTTCTAGTTACCGTTGTGAATTAAATTTTTAAACAATTTTTGGTACCTATCAGATACAAAGAAAAAGTTTGACAACAAGACAATCAATAATATTTTGAACCTTGTTGTCAAACCAGACAATTGGTTTTAATTTTTGATTATTTACTATTTTGGCTTAAAAATGTTCCATGTGAATATTTGATAAAGCTGGTGAGAGGCAAGAGCCCATGGCAAGACCAAAATTCTTATTATTGAATTGAAAATATGTTTTTGTTATTTATAAGTAATGGGAACGTACTCTACAAATTAATTTTTTTCCCATTTTAATCTATCTTGCACCGTTTTAATGAAAATCGCGTTTTAATACTTCGAAGAGAAATTTCACAGTAAAAAATAAGAGTTTTGAGTGATAAGTATCACAAACTTCAGAACTTTTATGTCTTTAGGGGATAGGACAGATCATTTAGAACATACGTTGTCTCTACAGTTTTTTTGTAACTAATTAAATAAACGCGTAAATAGAGAAAAACATACAAAACTGCTATCTCTGCAATACAAATAAGGTCTTGAGTGACGTCATGCGCACGACGAACGGAAAATGAAACACGGGAGCATACGGCCCTGATTACTCTCATGAGAATATTGTTTTTGTTTTACTTATCTCATCATAATCTTTTCTTTCCTGAGAAGGTCATTGTTTCAAATACTTTCCATTTGCTCTCGAAGTAGTCGATATAAATACTAAAATGAATAATTCTAATTTTTTTCATCGCACGATCAAAAGAGAATATGCGCAGATGGGGCCTATCCAACGAACCGGCTCTGTGCGACTGTGGACACACTCAAACCACCTCCCACCTCACGCAGTGCGCGCTGTGCCCAAGCACCTGCACCATGAAGGATTTGATGAATGCCACCCCGGAAGCGTTGGACGTGGCCAAGTTCTGGTCCAAGACATCATAAAATGAAAATTGTTTTGAATATGATATATACCTGTACATCTATATGTTTTTTATACCCTTTCTTTTTTTTTGTACCTGCTTATAGCTGTCTTTGTATTTGTTAGGCTTACTTTATATATGATGCTTCTGACACGATTAAATAAATAAATTTACTTACTCTCAAACATTGTTATTTCATTCAATTATACCTACTACTTAATACATAATATATCGCAAAAGTACTCCTTTTCAACCGGGTCTCACAGGATACCTCTCGTTTTTTTTCCTTTCTCATTTGTGGAAAATCACTGTTTGTTATTTAACGTTTTTGTTTGTCTTGGACTCAAAGCTCAGGAAATATAATTAATTTTTAATTTTTATATTTTGAAGTCAAAATATAAATAGAATAAGTATACATTTCATATAGAATTTAACAAATTGACTCTACTAATTTGTTACAGTAG
>JARQZK010002177.1:275000-295000 GCA_030704885.1 Cynegetis impunctata | reverse complement strand
TCGTTATCTGAATAGACGAAAGGCTGGTTCGACTTTGAAAAAATTTTAATTGAATAAGTAGATTTGAAACTGGATACGATAGGAAAACCTGCTTCTTCATTGCAGCTCGCTCGATAGAGCGATTATTACCGCTGAAGTCTGGGTCGATCCACCGTCCAGAGAAGAAACAACCCAAGCCATAAAACAGCTAAAAAATAATAAAGCAGCAGGAAGAGATGGCGTACCCGCAGAATGCTTAAAGGAGGGCGGAGACAAACTAATGGAAACCATACATCAGCTGATACAGAAAATATGGGAATAGAAATCGATGCCAGAATACTGGAAAGAAGGAGTCATCATACCAGTCCATAAAAAAGGAAAGACATTGTCTTGCAACAACTATCGAGTAATCCCACTCCTTAATACATCGTATAAGGTTTTGTCCAACATAATTAAGAGCCGAATAACACCGTACGCAGAAGAAATAGTTGGGGAATACCAAAGTGGATTCAGAAGACAACGATCGACAACAGACCAGCTATTTACGCTAAGCCAACTGCTGGAAAAATGCTAGGAATTTGATAGAGATCTCCATAATTTCTTCGTAGACTTTAGACAGGCATATGATAGTATCGCCAGAGCAAGCTTATGGTCGGCACTAGATGAACTTGGAATACCCGGTAAACTCATAAGGATGATTATGGTATGTGTCGAGGGAGCGCATAGTACGTTTAAAATAGAAGGGCAATATTACACATTCATATTTCCATGTGAAACATTCAACATCATAACTGGTCTAAAACAAGGAGATGCACTGTCGTCGGTATTATTTAACATAGTCTTGGAAAAGGTGATAAGACGAGCTGAATTAACTATGAGCATCTTTGGCAATAATGGACCCAGGCTGATTCTGGCTTATGATGATGATATCGATGTTGTGGGAAGAAATACAGTGAGCGTAAAGCAAGCCTTCATAAAACTCGAAAAAGAGGCAAAGAAGATGGGACTGAAGGTGAACCAGGATGAGACGAAGTATATGCATATGACACGAAACATAAGGCGATATCGAATACGACAAAATGTGACTATGGATGAGTATAACTTCGAGCATTACCTTTCAATACCTAGGGGCAATAGTTACATCAGATAATAACATCAAAGCAGAGATAAGAGAGCGTATATCACATGGAAATGAATGCTACTACGCAACCCAACACCTATTACGATCTAGGATCCTGATGAGACAGACAAAAATTAACATATTTTATATAAAACCATTATAAGACCAGTCGTTACACATGGTAGCAAAATATGAACTATGAAGGTGCAAGAGACACTACTGCTCAACCGATTTGAAAGGAAGATCATTAGGAAAATATTCGGTGCACACTGGGATCAACAGGCATTGCAGTATAGAATACGCACGAACAACGACGTGTATGAGTTATATAATAGCCCGAGTATAGTGCAAGAAATTAAATCCAACAGATTAAGATGGCTTGGACATATTCGAAGAAGTAGTAACTCAATATTTACCAAAGTAGTCTGAGAAGAAGCCCCTAACAACAAAATACCACTCGGGTGCCCAAAACTTCGATGGTGTGATAACATCCGCAAGGACCTTCAAACTCTGGGAGTTACCAACTGGGAAGAGATCGCACAGAACAGAAATGAGTGGAAGAAAATTGTTGAGGCGGCCAAGACCCACCCCGGGTTGTAGAGCCATGGATGGATGAATTATCAGTTTATCCGGAAGATCAATCAACCAAGAAATACAACTCAACGCTGAACAGTGGACTATTTTGAAACAATTTGATGACCAATTGACTGGTTGAAAATGTTGAAATAACAACAAACTTTGAGGTTCCAACTGGTCTAGCAGTTACACTCAGCTCTTCATCTGAATCTAACACGAAACGGCGTTGTGTACGATTTGAGCGGCGAAAGTGAGCTCAACTTGTAAGGAAATATGAGAGCGTCGAATAATAATATGCGATGAGATGTCCATGGTCGACTTAGAGATATCTTCTATAATGGATAAGATATTGCGACAAGCATTGCCAGAAATCTACCGTTTGGTGGTGTATTCTTCTATTTCTTCAGTGATTTCTACCAATTACCACCTGTCGGTGAGGAACGGCCTTTTGTGTCACCAAACTTCAAACGGCAATCGCAAGCATATATGTTGGTTAGAGACGACATTACTTTTACTTTTGAAATTCTCACATTCGGCTGAAGGTTGTATACTATTTTTCATGTAATGGGAGCATAATTCATTCTGCAATCAACTATGATTGTGATAAAATAAATCTGTATGTATTAGTTATTAGTTGTTCAATATTAAAATCAATGGTGGAAATAACTTGAAGCTATTTGGTCAGTTACAATTAATTTATATTCGACTAGCTCAACAACGAACTACGTCTATTTAACTTTTTTCCAAGGAAAGAATTTTTTTTTATCTCAAGGAACCCACAGTTTCACGCTGGTTCCGGACAGTTAATGGACTTGAAACTGAGTCATCGCCCAACAGTTGAACATATTTAGAACCTCTAAATTTCATGGGACATACACAACACCCAAGAGTAAGGTGGGACTCGCACCCACAATCCTCGGTTTACAAGCGATACACCCTACCACTGGGCTACCAAGGCCTCTAAGGAAAGAAGTTAATGGCAGGTTAAAGATGAAAAACATAACCGAATATAAGAGATATATCTATAGTTAAATGGTTTCAAAACAGACTATCAAATGAGGTAGATGTAAAGTTTATAAAATATTATGCCACCAAAATTCAAAAGGAAATGGCAAGCATATATATTGGTTAGAGACGACATTACTTTTATTTTTGAAGATCTCACCTTCGGCTGAAAGAATGTTTGCTTCCCTCAATATTTGCAAACAGCAGCCTGCATTGCATAACTAAATTTTATATTCAAGCTATCGATGGCAAACATGTTTTTATGACAGAAATAGCGCTGTTTCAACGCAGGCGTGTGTTTCACATTGACGACAATATGAACGTTAGAGGTTGTGTAAAATGGCGAAGGCACAGGAGTATGAATTCAAGTATTCTGCACTCGTCCTATATATCAACTTCAATCATGCTGAATCTCACTCTCCAACGTGCGCGCTAGATACTTAAGAAAGTATAGAATCTTTACGTTTCAATATAGAGATTAATAAATATATATATATATATATATATATATATATATATATATATATATATATATATATATATATATATATATATATATATATAACTAATATTGAAGTTTCGCTTATCACTTGGTGAAACATGATTGAATATTGATATTTAAAATAAAAACACTTGGCTTTAAGTTTCACAAATATATTTGTGAAACTTAAAGCCAAGTGTTTTTATTTCGAATATCAATATATATATATATATATATATATATATATATATATATATATATATATATATATATATATATATATATATATATATAAAATTATTTACTCGAATTGTTGTTGCCTGTGAACTATTTCTAATCTCTTGATAATTATTAGCAATAACAGGTTTGTTGAATCTCAAAAAACTCGATTTTATTAAAAAGTTGAGGTTTCGCCACGACATTCGTGGCTTTTTCAAAATTTTTGAAAAATTGAAATTTCTTTGACATTTATTGATTTGAAAAAATTTGAATAGTTAAAAAAGAGTTGTTTATAATTCATCAAAATTTTTCGGCTGTGGCCGTTCTCTGTTAATTATTACGTGCTATTCAAATCTGTTATTATTAGATGCTGAGGGAAACCACAGAAACCTTTACCCACTTTATGTTCAAAATAGGTTCAAATTATTTTGATTTTTAAAAGTCAAAGAATAGGGTACTATTTATCTTTTTTTTCAAAATTTTCTTCAGTTATTAATTACGTGCTATTTAGTCCAATAAAAAAAACCCTACTCAATACCCACAAACAGTGGAAAGGAGACCTCCGATAAAGAAACGATCAATATTTTCACGAACGGATCGAAGCAAAAACAAGGAGCAGGCTGTGGAATATATTCGACACCTGCGATTTCAACTTAAGTGGACCATGGACAAATGTGCCAACATAGTTCAGACAGAGCTAACGGGCATAACCATAGCCGCGAACGAGATTGCTCGTAGGAACATAACAAACAAAACCATTAAAATCTACACAGATAGTAGACAATCGTTACTGGCCCTGAAAAATCATAAAATAACTTCACAGTCACTATGGGAATGCCATCAAGCACATGCGAGTGCAGCCCATGCAAACCATATCATGGTGTGCTGGGTCAAAGGCCATTCGAGATGCAATGGCAACAAAAAAGCTGACAAATTGACTAGGAAAGCAGCCGGCCTGGACATATTCGGTCCTGGCCCTTCCAGCCTACTACCGCCGACAACAAAGTCACAAATGATGAAAGAGAACACCCATTAAAAATTTAAAAATCTATGGGATGAAACAACTAGCTGCAGACTTGCCAGGGAACTTTTAAATTATCCCAATAAAGATGCAGCAATGATCTACCTGGCAATGCCTGAGGAAGAACACGCAATCTCGTGGGAATTTTAACATGACACTGTCAACTTCGGAAGCCCTTATTTAATATGGAATTAAGCGACTCACCTCTCTGCAGAGGCTGTGAACAGGAAGACGAGAAAATACAACATGTTTTCTGTGAATGCCCTGCTGTCCTGTCATTCCGAGAATACATTCTGGGTGAAATTGCACTAAAATACAGAATACAGAAAAGAGAGGTTCAAATTTCTCATGTGAAATACTGTAAAAATTTTCAGGATTCTAGAATTTATTGACAAATTATAATTAATATTTTTAAATTTATTTGAATAAACATAAAATATAGACTTCTTCTTCTTTCAATCTTATTAATTATCAATATTCACTTGCTCTTATTTAATTTTCCTTACATTTTGAGCTATGAAACTCCTAACTATTGACTTGGATTAAGTTTCTATGTTTTCTTGTTTTGAAAAAATATTATAATATTGAATTATGATTTAAATACTAATTTTCATGATACTCTTCATATTTATTTGACTTAAATGCTATTAAATAGTTGATGGAATCTGTTGTTACTACGTGATAAATTAACATGATGAATAAAAACAAAACATGAATTTACTACCTTTATTATCCAAAAATAATTTGAAAAATATTACACTGCGATTGCAATTTCGGTCACTAGACCATCATCGGGCAGATTGAGTTAAGAACTGGATACATAATTACAGATTTGCGCTCACGTGTGGGAAAGGATTATTGCAGGTACCTAAATAGACAAGAGAAGAGCAACACATTTCAAGAAGGGCTAATAGATATGGATTTCCCAAATTAGGATAATGAAATATTTTTAGAAAAATCATTAGTGTTTGAATACACTAAATATAGGAGAATATATCAAGTCAATCTGGTCGTTGAGCAAGATATCCTTTGCATTATGATTGAGTTTAAAAATTTCAAATGATTCTAAGTGAGTAAGTTTGATTCCTTTCGGTACTTTGTGCATAATTTGAAAGTTATCTATTTGTGGAAACGGGTGGTGGTTTTCACGCAATGATTTGAAAACGTTAAATCCGTTTTATTTTTCAAAAAGGATTGTTGGTGTTCTTTAAATCGTGTCTTGAACGATCGACCAGTGTGACATATACTCCTTTACATACAGGACAAATTAACCAATATCTAAACTCCTGAACTTTCAAATTTTGAAGTGATATCTTTGGCATTGATTAAAAATCCTGAGAGTTTTGTCTTAGGATTGAAAGCAATTTTAATATTACATTTAGATATGACATTAGCAACTTTTTCTGTTAGAGGACCAAAATATGTTAAAGATGTGAATTTTTCCGATTTTACTATTTCGATTGAGGATATATGTTGTTATACGCTAGTTGACTACGTTTCTTGTTTATCGTTTCATCTATCAAACTTGTATGAAAACCATTATTTGAAGCAATTATTTTTATAGTAGAAATTTGTTTTGCTAAATTTGGTATGGATAATGGAATTGAAAACACTTTGTTGATCATTGAGTTAAAAGCTGAATGTTTATGGAAAAGAGGATGGTTTGAATCCGACGGAATACATTTATCCGTGAATGTCGGTTTTCTATATATATATATATATATATATATATATATATATATATCGAAACTCAAAGTATTTTTGTTATGAAAGATAATTGAATCCAAGAAATTTATCTGTCGATCCACTTCTTTTTCGATTGCTTCAACACGAATATTTATATTCCTTTCTGTCTGTCCAATATAGAAAGCAGGACATTCGTCGCAAAATATTTTGTAAATACCACTGTTTTCTCCGATGTTAGATTTTTCTTTATTATTGACCAAGAATGACTTCAAGTTTCTTTTATTTGTACAAATTGTTTTAACGTTATTTTTCGATAGTCACCTCTGCTTTTGTCTGTTTTATAAATTACGATGCAATACTCTCCTGTAGTCAGTCTTGATAATGAGTTCATAACTCGAAACATGTCGACTTTTCGTTACTGCTCAATACAGTATCTAAATATTTTTTATATTGTGAAACATAAGCCAAATGTTTTTATTTTAAAGTTTATACTTTATTCTTTATGATGTTTCACCAAGTGATGTGCGAGAATTCAATCTCAGATATAAATGTTTATTTTCAATTCGATTTAAAATTATTTAGAATTAGTTATTATGTAATCAATATTGCGATTAAATATTTTGAATAAATGTACAATGATGGATGAGAAAAACTGTCATCATATCATTTTTACATTCAAAATTGAGATAATAATTGAATAATTGTTATTTTCCTTAATCAGGTAAAAAATAATGACAGTTGAGCATTTTAATTCAAAATTTCACTTCCGAAACAAAATTTAAAAAATAATTGAAAATAATTAATTAAACAAATGGCAATAGATAATGGTTATTAACACAAAATGAACGTCTCATTCCGAAGAAAAAATACAATACATATAACCGATAAAAGTGCAGTATTCAACAGTTAAACAAACTTGAGCAAATCTTCGGAAAACCTGAAATTATTTATTTATAAACGAAATTTCTAAGTTCCATAACCAACAATAGCATTGGAAAATTGATTAAAAACAACAAGTCAAAAATTATGAACGTACTGGTGTGTGTAGACTCAACTCTAACGATTGTGATAAATTCTATATAGGACGTACAATTGAAAATTGTCGAATAAAAGAACACCAACGTAGTTATGTTAAGCAGAAAACTGACTCTAATAATGCATGCCGTCTTATTCAAGAAAACCATAATTTTGATCACAATTATGATATATTACAGTTCGAAAGTATTATCCTCGAAACAAACTATTGGGAATCCCTTAACATCAGTAAATATAAAAATTCCGGAAACCTAGCTGTCGACTAGATTTAAGTAAACCATTCTCCTGTCCTTAATTTGTTCAATATACCTGCCAATGACTTTGAATGAATTGCTTATATTGTTATTTGGTTTCTCTGTTATGTTCAATTTTTCATATAGGTAAGCAGATTGTTTTGCAATACCATTATTAAGTAAGAGATGAATCCAATGTTATGACGAAACACGTTTACTCAAAATATCTTATTTCAGCCTGTGAAAAGTTAGCGAATATGAGCTTTCACCAAGTAAATTCCATTCTATATATATATATATATATATATATATATATATATATATATATATATATATATATATATATATATATATATATATATATATATATATATATATATGTATATATAATCTCTTGATAATTATTAGCAATAACAGGCTTGTTAAATCTCGAAAAACTCGATTTTATTAAAAAGTTGACGTTTCGCCACGACATTCGTGGCTTTATCAAAACTTTTTAATCAAATCGAGTTTTTTGAGATTCAACAAGCCTGTTATTGCTAATAATATTCAAGAGATGAGATATAGTTCACAGGTAACAACAATTCGAATGAATAAATATATATATACATATATATATATATATATATATATATATATATATATATATATATATATATATATATATATATATATATATATATATATGTATATATATATATATAGAGGGCCACTCACGGTGGATGGTAGGTTAGACGTTTACGGAGAACGGTACATGAAATTATTCTGAAAATTTGGTTTCTGGGTAATTGATTTTGCTCTATCGATCTATAGTAATAGTGGCGCTGCGGCGTTGCTTATAATAAAAAGTAGCAGCAACTGTGAAATTTCAAAGCAGACACCCTATATATTATTGCATGTTCTGCTTTTCTACTATTTTACAATTGTTTTTGTATGATACTTCCCCATACCTATCTCCAGAGGTTTTCGAGAAATAAAATGGTTTCCTTATTTTTTTGTGCAAAACAGCTTCTATTAAATGTTCATTACTAAGGAATTTACATTCGCAGGACGCTGAAATTTTAGGTGAAGTTTACCAAGTTCCGACGTATTAGTAATATTCAAAAGAATTTGTTCTACATTATACAGAGTCCTTCAAAATTTTCGATTTTAACGATAAATACAAAAATAGTGTGGGGGGGGGTGGGGGGGGGGGGGGGTGGGGGGGGGGGGGGGTGGGGGGGGGGGGGGGTGGGGGGGGGGGGGGGTGGGGGGGGGGGGGGGTGGGGGGGGGGTGTTAAAAGACCATTCGTTTGATAATATAATTCAATATTTACATTAAAGAATAATATATATTATATATATATATATATATATATATATATATATATATATATATATATATATATATATATATATATATATATATATATATATATATATATATATATATATATATATATATATATATTCCAGTCAATGACGGTAAAAAAAAGCGTAAACTGTGTATTTATCCCGATTTATATGGAAATTTGGATTTAGATTCTAATTACTATTTACTTCAAAGTCTTCTGCTTTTTCCCTGGGGGTGGGTGCCACCTTTTTTCGGGAGTGAAATTTTTTAAATTAAAAATAAATGCAGAAATGGATAAATTGGCTAAGCAATTCTTGTTCCATGAAGTTTTTTCTGAGAGTCAATACTTTTCGACTTATTCGCGAGTGAAGTTGTCGGTTTTCCGGCAAAATAACCACGTTTTAAAATTATTTTTCGCGAATAATTGAAAAAACATGCATTTAATCGAAAAACCTGTAGAAATCAGAATTATAGCTTATAAAAAACAAAGAAAATCGTGTATTTATGATGTATGCAGATCCAGTAATAACCAAATTATAGCTTGTTGAATATTGATTGGTATTCACCACTATGTGTATTCATCAATATACTAATATACATATATAGTGCAGTCATCCGGTAGATTTACCTGGAAAGTTTTCCGGGAGTTTTCAAAATTGGTAATGTTATAGATTTTGATGTGCTCTTTTCGAATTTCAACTTTGCCACCTCGTATCTTTGCCGCTCGTGCCGCCATTTTGGAAAAATGGCGCCTTATAGCAGTACTTTGGTACTCTTCAGACACATTTTATGATAAAAATATTCGTTTTCGATTTCATCGTATGTTTCCTCGAAAATAGTATCCATTTCTTCCTCTTCATCGCTATCATGTGATAGAGCTTGCGAATTATCACAAACACCACTACAATTCGTGCATATAACGGAGCATTTCAACCCAGCTTTTCTGCATCCGCAGGCTTTCTGACATCCCTTTCTACATTCACAAGAAATACGTTCCAACAAAGTTTTCGGAGCTGGAGGCTTGAGCGTCGTAACCGGAATTAGCCCATTTTTGTTTCTATTCCATCCCCATTGCTCTGCATTTTGTTCATTTCCATACTACTGCTGAACCTGATAATAAGTTCGGAATGAATGTTGTAGTGCTGCTGCTTCTGTTGGTGGTAGTGACGCAATATTGAATTTATTTTTATATGCTGATTTTTTGAAGCATGCATATTATAGTCGTTGAAAGACATGCTTTTTTTACTTTTCACATTACTGCGGCCATATAATTCAAGACGGAAGCGTTCTCCACCTTCAGCAATGAACTCTGGATCAGCGTTTGGATTTTTGAATACTTGAATAACTTCGTTCACATTCGGCTTTTTTCGGACTAAATTGATAAATTTTATTTTTCCTCCTTATGCCCGCCATATACGCTACGGTAGACCGGATAGGTTACCTGTGCAGGTATACCTGCGCAGGTCTGTGTACGTGTGTGGGGACGTTCCGGTATACCGTAGCGGTTTTCATTTCTTTTTCCGATGTCATCGATTGAAGACGATGACATTCTGGCATTGATAGGCCTAGCGTTTATTTCGAAGAAAAAATATGAAAAAACATCGGAAAGGGTGCAAAAAAAATGGTGTAAGCTTTGGCTATTGAAAAGGCGAACTTATAGTCACGTCAACTTATTGAATGAATTGAAATTCCAAACTGAAGATTTTAAACATTATCTCAGAATGGACGAAAAAACATACCTGAAATTACTTACAATGGTTACTCCTATGATAAAAAAAAGATACAGTTATGAGAAATAGTATATCTCCTTACGAAAGATTAACTGTTACTTTGAGATTTCTAGCAACAGGCAGAAATTATGAGGACCTAAAATTTTCAGCAGTTATTTCACCTCAAGCGCTTGGAGAAATTATTCCTGAAACATGTTATAGGCTTTGTGTTGCTTTTGTCGCATCTGCCACAATTTCTCTCAATTTTGCTATTAGTAATTTATAAGAGGCTTCTTTTTTGTCTCTATCATGGAACTCTTGAGTTTTTATTTGCTAAAGACATGGATGAGTCCTATATATTTCAATAAAATCTTCAATAACTTTTTTGTTAAATCTGACGAAGCCATTTTCATGCATTGACGTGTGACAATAGAAAAAAATGACGCGACCTGCGCAGGCGACCCGAATACATCCACACACGCTCAGGTACACCGTAAAAAAAATTGATTTTCGATCTTGCTCCGGTCGCCTGCGCAGGTTCAAAAACCTGGAAATACTATTCCCACATACGCTCCGGTCTACCTGCGCAGGTATACCTGCACAGGTAGACCTCTCCGGCCTACCGTAGCGTATGTGGCGGGCATTAAAGAGTGCACATGATGTATCACAGCCACTGAAGGCATGTAGGCATAAAATATTATCTGCGGCTGTTTTATCTATGATACTTTCAGCTGAAGATATTTGTTGCGAAATTTTTCCTTTTCCTGGTTTAAAAATATGAACGCTTGATCACGTAGGTAGAGCTGTCAAAAAAATAAGGAGATCTACATCTTCGCCGACAACTATTACGGTATCGAAAACACGTGGTATTGTAGATGAATAATACTTCAAGGCGCTCCTACGTCAAAACTATAGGTTTTACAAAAAAAATTGTAGATACATAAATTCTAGGAAATTTTCTCTTATTTAATTTTGTACATGATTAATTTTAACATAAAATGAGTCGGAAAGGAGATATAATCAAACAACTGCTATTAGGCGCCATTTTTCCAATATGGCGGCACGAGCGGCAAAGATATGAGGTAGCAAAGTTGAAATTCGAAAAGCGCACATCAAAATCTATGAAATCACCAATTTTCGAAACTCCCGGAAAACTTTCCAGGAAACCCCTTTTTTTCGAACCAAATGACTGTAGTAAAACTTATTTCTACAAAAAATTTCCTTTTGGTGTTTTACCCATAACTCGCTCAGTTTTTGAGCAATCAAGTCCTTCGAAGAAGTATTTTATAGGTTTTTCCAAAACCTATAAGCTGTTCTGAATGAATTTGTTTTTCAGATCTTATTTTCAAAAAAGTTCATGCTAACAGGGCTCAAAAAAGGTACTTCACGCGAACACACGCAAGCTCTAAATGGCCATATATTACAATAGTTTTTGAGTTATTTTGAAGAAAAGGCGATTTTTCGCTGAATAACGAAAATTATTTTCACTCTTCAAACTCGATTTTTTTCAAAAATGACTACTTTGAACTGGTCAAACACTAAGAACGTATTGAAAGAACATGAATAAAGTGTATTGTAAAGCGGCAATGATTTTTTTCGAATGGGGTGGAAGAGATAGTGAGATTTTCACAATTTTTTTCTAACGAAAAACTAGGAATCGACAATATTCTCTTCATAACTCGCTTAGTCATTGACTGGACGAATATATATATATATATATATATATATATAGATATATATATATATAATATATATATATATATATATATATATATATATATATATATATATATATATATATATATATATATATAATATATATATATATATATATATATATATATATATATATATATATTATATATATATATATATATATATATATATATATTATATATATATATATAATATATATATATATATATATATATATATATAATATATATATATATATATATATATATATATATATATATATATATATATATATATATATATATGCCTGACCTTTTGTTGTTTGGGTATTTTTTTATTGCCCTGGTAAAATAATTCTTATATAAATTACATACATATTCTTCAAACAATTAAACAATAAAAATAATTTTTTCCCCCTTCCGAAAGATTTCTGATTTTCAATAATATAAAAAAACGGAAATTTGAAAAACATAATTATCAAAATCGGAGCTGTTTCTGAGGACTTTCGACGTTTGCCTGTTTTACGCCTGCATTGACGGGACTAATAGTAGACTTTTCTGTAAAATGCGACTATTTGGTAATATATATAGTGTTTTTTTTTTAAATACGGAAATCTTATTCCAATATAACTTGAATACAACTAGAAACTAAATCAATCGTGTATAGTTGATAGAATCCGTCGTTATATATATATATATATATATATATATATATATATATATATATATATATATATATAATATATATATATATATTTATATATATTATATATATATATATATATATATATATATATATATATATATATATATATATATATATTATATATATATATATATATATATATAATATATATATATATATATATATATATATATATATATATATATATATATATATATATATATATATATATATATATATATATTATATATATATATATATATATATATTATTTATTCGAATTGTTGTTGCCTGTGATCTTTTTCTAATATATTGATAATTATTAGCATAACAGACTTATTGAATCTTAAAAAACTCGATTTTATTAAAAAGTTGACGTTTCGCCACGACATTCGTGGCTTTATCAATAGGTTTTTATAAAGCTACGAATGTCGTGGCGAATCGTCAACTTTGTAATAAAATCGAGTTTTTTAAGATTCAACAAGCCTGTTATTGCTAATAATTATCAAGAGATTATATATATATATAAATATATATATATATATATATATATATATATATATATATATATATATATATATATATATATATATATATATATATATATATATATATATATATATATATATATATATATATATATATATATATATATATATATATATATATATATATATATATATATATATATATATATATATATATATATATATATACTAGGACATTGAATTTTTCTTGGGAATATTGGTTCAGCATTGGTAGTTAAAACTCCATAAATTTTTCGTTTATACTATATTAAAACGTTTCGACCAACATATGTAGTCTTCTTCAGTTAGGAATTACTTTAATCTACGGGAACAGAAAAATTGCACTTTTGAAATTACGGACAGGTGATTATTTTTTTGAAAAAACTTACCAAAAAAGGAAATCTCCACTATGACATTTACACTTTTCTAAAAAAATTTTCTCAAACGGACACGACAAATATACGAAACCTTCACAAATACTTAATATTAATATAAATTAGTAAAATCCTTTTCATTGGCACCTTCATTGCTTCATCACGTCTCTATTGTAACTGACATCAAACTGTTCGGTTCGCATGTGGTATGTATGTTTTTTGCGACTTCATTTGTTTATTATTTATTATGTGTTTTGATTACATTATTGAGGACTGTTATTTTTCTTTTCGTTTTAACAAATTTTCTAGAGTAGGTTAAAATATATTTGATTCAGATTTTTTATATCGGTCTTCTCATTAATAGAGTTTTTTTAATATAGTATAAACGAAAAATTTATGGAGTTTTAACTACCAATGCTGAACCAATATTCCCAAGAAAAATTCAATGTCCTAGAATATAGTGAAACGGTTCAAGAAATTTAAGAATTTTCAAGAATATATATATATATATATATATATATATATATATATATATATATATATATATATATATATATATATATATATATATATATATATATATATATATATATATATATATATATATATATATAGGTAAATATAAATGAATTTTTTATTCTGAAAAAAATAATATTCTCTTAAAATATAGTTATCCATTTCAGAACAATTCTATTTTTTGAGAGCTTCAGAAAACAGCTTCTCAATGAAGTCACTTTTTGTTTACCACAGAATTTCATTATTCTTCAGAACCTCAATGTCTTTGGTAATAAAATGTTGTTTTTTTTTTAATTTCAGCAGCGAAATTTCAGAACAACACTTCTAGCATATCTTACATTCTGGTAGCAACTCTATGCCTCACGATTTTAGCATGTATTGGAAAATTTCATTGGAGCAGAAAAAAACTTTATAGGGCTGTCGCAAAAATCAAGGGTCCTCCGACGCTTCCTATCATTGGAAATGCATTACTTTTCATGGGAGATACGACAAGTAAGTGATTTTGAACAAATCTTAATATTGATGTTTAAATCACTCATTCTCGGAATTTATTGTGTGAATGAACAAATATGTCCTAGATGTTTAATTTCACTCTGTTCTCTAATTCTTCAAGAACAATATGATTGCTTAATTTTCGAAAAACAATACGTTGACACAAACAAAAATATTAAAATAGTCGCAAATTATGTGTTGTTACATCTAAACACGACAATGAACAAAACAATGATTCAACCAACTCAAACTGAAAATGATGAATCTTCTGTGTTAAAAATTATGATGAATTATTATGTGGTCCTTGCGTCTACCCATAGAGTAGAACACGATGCATTCTACGTTCTGTAGTTGACATCTACATGAATATTTTGCTCCTGTCAAAAATCCCTTGTAAATTGATTGCAATTATCGAAAATTACAGCGAATATTTCCCTCCTGTCAAAAATCCCTTGTAAATGGAATGCAATTATCGAAAATTACAGCGATAATTGCATTGTAGAAAGCGAAAGAGCCCTGCGATAATTGCATTGTAGACCGATAATTGCATAGTAGCATAGTTCATATTACGGTTATTGATGACAAGACGAGAATTTATGAATTACTAACGTCAGCTTGACAAGTTGAAAGTTTATTCGGGAAATATTCCCCAAAATTACACTCGTGCATCAAAATAACCGGATAATTTCGCATTCCAGCGTGTTGTCTTTAAAAAACTGCATTCGGTCATTTTCATATTTTGGAGAAAGAGCCCTCCACCTTCGGTGTCGGGCCCTTTCTCCAAAAATGAAAATGAACTCATGCAGTTTTTTGACAACACGCTCTCATGCAAAATTATCGGTTATTTTGATGCACTTGTGCAATTACTTACGACAATTCCACTCATGTATAATAACTCCCATTTGAGAGAACGAAAATCAGGAACAGAAATGCAAGTGGATAAAAATATCGGATAAATTACGTTACTTTACCAACGCTAGCAATTATTCGTTTAGCAAGCGTTGCATCAGTTTGACAATTATTGTAAATGTCGAAAACAGAATTTTACAACAAATACCTAATATTTCAGTAAATATGATGAGATTTGTAAATATTAGCGAGGCAGAAATACTAAGGGAGATCGAAAAATCAATTCCTGAAAATACAAAAAAAAGTTATTCTTCCATTTGGAATCAATTTAGCGAATTTTATAAACAACGTAACTTCAATTTGGAAACCGTGGCAGGAATATTGATGGACTGGGGCTTTAATATGAAGAAACAGAATGGGAAAGATTATAAAGAATATGTGGTGAAAACAATGTGGTACACAACCGCGAAAATGTTGCAAACCATGTATTTCGAAAAATTTAATGTTACTTTCAATCCTTTCACTGATTTGGCATTGACAATAATTCATTTAATTGTCGTAAAAAATGAAAATGAAATCATGCAGTTTTTTGACAACACGCTGTCATGCAAAATTATCGGTAATTTTGATGCACTTGTGCAATTACCTACAATAATTTAAAGTTCATTCGATTAATTTATGATATAACTCGAATAAACTTTTAACTTCGATCTTCTCTTTCATTATTAAAAATTTATTGAGAATTCATTAATCATAACTGGTAAAAAAATGTTAGGAAAAACATAAATCACATTTTTATTGGATACAAACAACAATAATTATAACCATACACTACGCCAAATTATCTATGACATTATGAATATTTCGAAAATCATGGACACTATCAATAAATAATATGATATCAATATAGAAATAATAATATAAAGTTAGTTGAATAAGCCGTATTTCCCTTACCTACTTGTTTCACATTTCTGTAGCATTAATGAAATTCTTCACATCAAATGCTACATACCTTGGGACAATATGTTTCATATGAAGAATCATGCCAGATTAGAAAAAAGAGAAATCAAGAAATGGAGTATTTTATCCACATAATCTGATTTAGTGACAGCTATCACAGAGTTCCCTCAAAAAACAGTGTCCGGAGAGACATTTTTAAAATGATCACTTATTTTTCAAATAGAATACAATAAGTAGGAGAACGTATACTAAAAGATGATCAAAATATTGAATAAAATAAATTTTACATATAATTCCTTCTCTAATAGGTAGGTACTAATTAGCCAACCCTCATATAATTAAAGTTAATAAAATTTGGTCGTGGACCTTTATGCCAGAGTGAGTTATTTGAAAAATCGTCCTGTTTTTCGTTACGAAATATATGGAGATACTCTCAAGAAATAATGATTGTAAGGTTTAGCAATTGTGCGCTATTTTCGCAATTATGTATACCAAGATACGATGAAACAACTGGTTCTTGAACAACACTTTCATCTTTATTAGACTCGATATTCATCATAGTGTTCATTTTTCGCCAATGCCATCGAATCGAGTTACACATATTACTACAGACTATTGTGCCATTTCTTGCTTTAACAAATACTTGCGCTTGTAATATATACGCTTCAAATTGTTGAAGTGAAGAATAACCTGTCGTGAAATGCAATACCAAAAAGGAATCTTCAGGTGTGGAAGAAACTCATATTTATATAACCAAATATAATAGAAGGGTGGGAATATAAGAGATAATAATTGCGAAGCAATCTTTTTCAATTTCAGTAATTAAAATCCTATAGTCATCAATATCTATTATATTCTTGAACCGTTTCATTTATATTTAAGAACGAAGTGAGCGGATTTTTTGGTTTAGTTAAACAATGTTACGATTATATATTTTCATATGTTCAACGTTTTGGTCTGTTACCTTGACCTTTATCAAAATGAGTGGATTAATATGTTATCATTTCGAAAATAAAAGGAGAATTGACAACATAATATATCGTAAATATCAAAAAAGGCTTGAATTACTACATGTAAAAACTTTTTATATAAATTATAGTATTCTATTAAACAATTTTAAATATAAAACACAATAACACTTGACAATGAAACACGGTAACAAATGTTATATATATATATATATATATATATATATATATATATATATATATATATATATATATATATATATATATATATATATATATATATATATATATATATATATATATATATAATATATCAATAGGTATAGATATATAAAATTGATAGACGATGAATCAGTTCTGGGGTAGTACATATTTAAATGATAAGTAATTAGTAAAAAACGTGTCTAGAAACCACAAACTGAAAAAACTTTTATTCGAATAGTTTCGACCTTTACAGCATTGCCAAGACTGGTATATATTACAAAGACAACACTTGAAAATATTTATAGTCTCGGTTCGGTACATGGAGGTGGTTAAATAGAATTTATGGTCTTTCCAAAATTATTGGAGATTTAACAAGGGGGAGTGAATCAGGTCTGAATGGTCATTAGAAAGAATGTAATTATGGGATTTTTGAAGTTTGTTCATTTCCATGTCTTTCAGATCGTTCAATTTCATACTCTTTTCACAGTTATGAAGAATTGTAGGTGCAAACGAAGATGAAATGTTGTTTCCTTTCGACTTTAGATGTTCACGAAATGCCGGTTGTCCGTTTTTCAATCGAATCTACAGCATAAATGTTCGTACAGAATATTTAGAAACCTGCCTTTTAAGACGTCATCACAAGTTACAATAAATTATTTTAGTCCTGTTAGCTATCGACTCTCAGCCCACAACTCAATAATTTATAGAGCTCTTTCGGTTCCTTCATCGAAACAAGTCCTTATAGCCTAGTCAATAAAGGTTTTGATGGGAAAAAAATTAGCGTAAAGCTGAATTTTTTCCCATGGATGAACCACTACCAGAGGATCATTTTCACAAAAGTCCCCTAAAATCCCCTTGGAGCTTCACCCCCTACCCCCTCTCAAAGAATTAAAATGTCAATAACTGCGGAAAGCCCTGAATCTATGATACTAATAATCGGATCAAGTTGAATGTTTTTTTGTTATGTTTGTTATAACATGAGCTACAATAATGGTCTTTTTTCTTTTTACGTCAAAGCTAATAGTTTTCTCATAAATGAATGTAAATGCGTGACAAATTTTTTTTTTTAACTCTAACACTTTATATTTTTGAGTATAGGCTTTTTGGATATCATATTACAGGAAAAAACCTGAAATGAAAATTGAAGATTATTTAATTGTGAATTTATTGGTGTGAAGGTTTGCTTATTCGCGTGCGGGCTGGCCCAGTACAGATGAGGAAGTAGAAATTTTTAGTTGCGATTACGGGCGGCTGACTATTTCGTTGATCTGTCGTAGTGTATTAAAATATACTAAATACGAAGTCATCTATTGCTTATGCGTTCCATTATCCACCACCTTTGGGTTTGCCGTATCTCATAATGACAAAACCGGCGAAATTTGTTTTCAGTTTGCTGGGACTGTCGCATACAAACAAAATTCGGTTGAAAAGCTGTTGGTAATTAACAACCACTTCTTTCGACCTGAATTTAACTGTTTTTTGTTGGGCTCGTGTTTTTACCATGTCTTTTCTGTGTAGTTTTAGCTCTGCAAATTTCTTCCCTTTGATTTTATAAATTGCTTTAAGACCTATTTCATGAGCTTTGTCACAAATTATCGACTCATCACATACAAATCCAGAAGATTGTGAGTAAACTTCATCGGATAGTTTGTTAAAGGGATTATGTTGTTTGAGCCTAGTGGTAAATTTCTGTAGGTCAGGGAAATCAATTTGCTTTCTTGTTTTGCGTAGTTCAGCATGTTGCTCATTGAATTGAATTATCCAAGGTTCTAAGGTAATCTTCAACGGCTTCATGTACTTTGAGGAAGTATGGTGTTCCGAGGACCCATTTTGAAAGAGTGCTGACTGTGATGCCTCGCCCGTGTATGAGACTAACAACAGATTTCATTGGTCGCATGAGATCTTGCTCTATACACATATCTGTCCATGTTTCAGACCAATTTATTTTCATTTTATTATCATAAGAGGATTTTTCCTTTTTCATTACTCTTGCAGTAAAAAGTCTAAGACTCTCAGGAACCAAGTATTCGCCTCCATGTCTTATGTCATCTATGCTTGGGTATTTATTTTATTCGTATTGCATTTTCTGTATATCTTCTTTAATAATATCTGCAGCTGCCATTACTATTCTCATACGTTCTTTAGAAGGACCTGTATCCTTATCAACAAACAACTGGCCAATCAATTTAGAGGCAGTTCCCATTGAACATACAACGTTTACTCTTCCAGAAATATTAGATAGAAATAACCGTCCCTGGAACTGTTAAATCATAAGATTTCTCAAGTATTTAATATTGTAAGCCTCCTGAACATCTGAAAAGCCTTTCATTATAT
>JARQZK010002177.1:255000-265000 GCA_030704885.1 Cynegetis impunctata | reverse complement strand
AAATACACAAAAGTATTTGCTGGTGAAGGACTTTTTGGAGCACCGGGTATGTTGAATTTTTTTAATACCAGAAAACTGATTGGTATGGAAAACGGATATCTCTATAGCTATTGTTGAAATTGAGCAGTTACTTCCCGCATTAATAAAACATAATTTATTCTCCATCATAATTAATTAAAGATCTATAAGAAATCGGCTTCATATTCAATTAAATATTCAGATAATATTCAACAAAATGTTAATGAATCCCCTTCAATTTGAAAAGTATTACGTGAAAAACTGAATCTTCATTCGTGCGATTTATAAACCACTTATTTATCTTCTCGTTTCAGTTCCCCAGTGGAAGAAAAATAGAAAACTGATTAGTCCAGCGTTCAATCAGAAGATATTGGACAGCTTTATGGAAATATTCAATGAACAGACTCGAGTTTTCTTGAAAAATTTGGAAAGTAATGCCGGAAAGGACATAGACATCTATAACCTTGTAGCGAGGATGACGCTTGACAGTTTATGTGGTTAAGTTAGACTTTTGAGTTGAATTCCAATAAAATTCAGCTCACAAATTATATCATAGTTTTAGTAATAACAATCGCGTGAGGACGCTCAAAATAAGAAGCGTGTTAATTCTCGTGAGAGTGCCTACTCAAGGACACTTATTATTTCATGTAACCCTTGTAAATCAGAGACCAAGACCAAGCCTGCGTGAGGCGATCGAAATCATCGAGTACTTAATACTATTTGAATCTTGACATAAGGCAATTTCAACAAGTCCGCGCAAGGCATTTTATTCTTCTGAATAACTGAGTGTTAGGCAATCTGAATAAGCCTGCGTAAAAACAAAATATCAAATTGAATAAATCACACTAATTAATGGATAAACACACTAATAATACTTTAAATAATTTAGCTTTGACTTAACCAAATTATTTTCATTCGAATATTATTAAGTAATTAGTTATAGCAATAAGAAAGGTTTGAATGAATGAATGAAATGAATGAATGAATGAATGTTTATTTGCATGTCTTACATGAACATCTACATGTTTACACTTGTCAGGTTGAAATATGTAATATAAATACAGTATAAAATATATAAATACAGTATAAAATATATAAATAAAGTTATCAGGCTAAAATATGTAATATACAAATAAAGTATAAAATAATCTAATGTAAACTGATTAAGACAGTCAAAGAATGTTCGAAATAATTACTATAGTTTTATATTCATTAATTACTATAGTGCCACGAAAAACCTTTAAAGAAACAGTTAAAACAAAATAATATAAATATAAAAAACATATATATACCTACAACAGAATATATACACACATAAAACAGTAAATCATCGAAAATACTGATCAACTTCAACATTGTCGAACTCCCCGACATTATAAATAACCTCCCGCACAAGAATACACTTAAGTTTACCCAAGAATGAACTACGTGACATCTGCCTGACACTCCTCGGCAATCTTTTGTAAAGATCCACACTAATAAAATTTACTCCATTCTGTGCCACCGTGAGTCTGAAATACTCCTTCCTGTAATCCCCTCTACCCCTGGTGTCATGTGCATGGAAACGAGAATTCGTGGTATACAACTCAGGATTACTATGCACATAGAGAAGACACTCCAAAATGAAAAGCGATGGCAGGGTGAGAATACCAAACTCTCTGAAAGTGTTCCTACGACAATCACGGTACTTTAATCCACCCAGTATTCTCACCGCTTTACGCTGGAATCTGAAGGCGGCTCCCATATGTGCACTATGTCCCCAGGAAATGATACAGTATCTTAGGTTAGACTCTATTAAAGCATGGTAAACAGATTTAAGTACTCCAGCCGATAGTGAATTTGATAGAGACCTCAAAACAAAAACATTTTTGCTGATTTTAGAGCACAGATGGCTCACATGAGAATCCCACTTCAGTTTGGAGTCGAGATACACACCAAGAAACTTTACATCCACATCCATTTCCGAGGAATCGAATCTCTTTAGTGACATGACCAACCTATGTGTCTTATTCTTATTCATACTCAACTCATTACTGGAGAACCAATTTTTGGCCATCGCCTGCGTGTCATTTGCGATCCCCTTTAAGATGTTAATATCGGAGCTTCTGAGTTGAAAAGCTGTGTCATCAGCAAAAAGAGTGGTTATTACCTCAACGTTTCTCGCCGCCAAGTACTCAGGAAGATCATTAACAAAAATTAAAAATAATATAGGTCCAATGGTAGACCCTTGAGGTACACCTCTTCTGATATAAACCTCATCCGAATACATACCACTGGAGAACACCACCTGCCTTCTATTGCATAAAAAACTCTTCATTAGTCCGACACTTTTTAAATCAAATCCATAGCCTTTTAATTTTTTCAGAAGTATTTCATGGGAGACACAGTCGAAGGCCTTACTCAGATCCAGAAAGGTTTGATCATGGGAAATCCCTTAAGCCCTTTGTTGTCAGAAATCTTTATGGATAATTTAGAGAAAACTATTATGAACCACTTCAACAGTAAATGCTTTCTTTATTGGTATACATAAGTTGATGACGTAATTGTTGGCTATACTGGTACAGATAGACAATTGGATAATTTGATTTCTTATATTAATTCCATACACCTCCGTATTAAATTTTCTCTAGTAACTGAAATGAATAATTCTATTAATTACTGAGATTTAACTATTACCAGAAAAAGTAACAAACACGAATTTTCAATTTTTCATAAACCATCTCATACAGATCTAAATATTCATAATACATCACTACACCCAATTTCACATAAATTAGCCTCTTATCATAGTATGATTCATAGGCTTTTCAAAATTCCGTTGTCCGAAGCTAATTTCCGAAAAGAATTGGATATAATTGAACAAATGGCAGTAAATAATGATGATTCACCAAATATGATTGACAGTCTCATTCAGAGGAAAAAATACAAAATGACAATTTCAGAAGTTTACCCACATATATCGGAGAAAAATACAGTCTATAACAGTTAACATGCTTGGGCAAACCTTCCGAAAACCTGAAATTGTTTCTTCATAAACAAAATTTAAAAGTTTCATATAAAACCAACAATAGCATTGGAAATTTTTTTAAAAACAACAGATCTAAAATCCATAGAGATGAACGTACGGATGTTTAAAGACTCAGCTGTAACGATTGTGAAAAATTCTATATAGGACGTACAATGAGAAATTTCAAAACTCGAATACACGAACACCAACGTAGCTATATTAAGCAGAAAACGGACTCCAATTGTGCGTGTCATCTTATTCAAGAAAACCATACCTTTAATCACAATAGTTATAATATATTACAGTTAAAAAATAGTCTCCACAAAATCAACTGCTGAGAATCCCTATACATCAATAAATATAAAAATTTCGGAAACCTTATTATCGACCAGATTGAAGTAAACCTTCCTAATGTATTCAATGTACCTACCAATAGCTCTGAATGAATTGCTTATTGTTATTTAGTTTCTCTAAGAACCCCTCCTGTGTTATGTTCAATTTTTCGTATAAATAGATTATTTTGTAATGCCATAATTTAGTACGAGATTAAGTCAATGTTATGACGAAAGGCGTTTAATCATTAAATTTTATTTGAACCTGTGAAAAGTTAGTTTTTTGTTTCTTTATGAAGTTATTAAGTAATTAGACTTAACTCACAAATCGACAAATAAATACATTTAAATTCTCAAATGTGGGGCTTCTCCTTAATGAATTTCATAATACTTGTATTTCAAACATAAGTTTTGATAGAGTTTAAATGAATAATGAGAAAGATGATACAGTAACAAATAGAAAAATCTTCGTGACAACTGAAGACAGTTTATGTTCTTCGTTAATAGAAATTTACCAAGATATATTTTTGTACAAATCGAACGTTTCTTGAAACAGTTAATAAAAAGTATATAATGATTAGGTACCAAAATATAAAACTCACAAAAATAGGAATTAAAGTTTGTTGAATTCTGAAAATCAAATATTTTTGATGCTACACAGTAAAATCAACAAATTTGAACCGTTTTGAAGAACTATCAAAAACCTCATGTATTTTTTCACTTATTAAGAACAAATGATGTTATTATTTAATTTTTTTAATTTACGCTATTTTCGTTTTCCACTCCAGGGCATTTTCGAGAGCCCTGGCCCTAGAATGAATGTTCTTCTATTCCCTTTCACTGCACAGCCTTGCTATCAACTATGAGAGACTTTTAGATACGTTATTCACCGCACAGATCAGAAATAATGGAATAAAACGACCCGAGGAAACCTAGATTGCATTGGATAAAATATTACCCATCTCCAGTACCTAATACAGATTCGGTCGATACACCTACATAATACCTTTCCGAAATATGTTGGAACTCATTGTCCTTAACGATTTCCTGTGGTTCTGAATGTTTCAGTGAAGGTGTCTATAAATATTAGTAGGAAACCAAATAAAAGATTTGAATCATATTACTATAGATAAATGATTAAGATTGATTGAAGTTTGATAAGATCATAATATATATTTAATATTCTCTAGTTGATTTGATTTGTGTAACTTCCTATTTTACACTATTATTTTACAGTTACTAGTCCAGTCAATGACCATTTTCCCGTGTATTTATCCCACACAGCACCGATTTTCATGAAAAATTGGATTTAGGGTCTACTTACTATCTATTTCAAAGTCTACTCTGTGCCGGGAATTGCTTTTTCCCTGGGCGTGGATGCCACCTCTTTTTGTGGGTGAAAAATTTTTCATTGAAAATAAGTACAAAATAAGTACAATTTTTGTTCCAAGAAGTTTTTTCTGAAAGTCAATTCTTTTCCACTTATTCGAAATTGCCGGTTTTCAGGCAAAAAAAAGCGTTTGCATATTCCTTCTTGCGAATAACTAGAAAAATATGCATTTAATCGAAAACAATTTTGAGAGCAAATTTATAGCCTATAAAAAACAAAGAAAATCGTGTATTTATGATGTATGCAGGCCCAATACAAACGAAATTAATGCTTTTTGAAAGTTGATTAGTATTTTCAATCGCCAAAATGGAAAGTTTCTTCGTACAATAACCAAAAACCAATGCATTTCTCGGAGAAAACTCATGAAACTTTTTAAAGTTCTTTAAAGAACATTTATTTTCATTTCTTATTAAAGTTCCTAGCATCAAAACTAAGCGAGTAATGAAGAGAAAAATGTCGATTTCAATTTATTCGTTGGAAAAAAATAGTGAAAATCTCGCCCTCTCTTCTACCCCATTAGAAAAAAATTGTTGCCACTTTACAATTCACTTCATTCATGTTTAAATGATACGTTCCGAGTGTTTGACTAGTTTAAAGTACTTCTTTTTGAAAAAAAAATGCCTTAGAAGATAGAAAAAAACTTTCGTAATTTAGCGAAATATCGCCTTTTCTTCAAAATAACTCAAAAACTGTTAATGATACGCAAAATTTTGTGGAATATGAAATTGTAGTTTTTCTTATTCAAAAATTTTGGCGTTGGATATTTTTTTGTACGACAAAAATTCAGTAAGATATGGCCATCTAAAACTTGCGTGTATTCGCGTAAAGTACCTTTTTTAAGCCCTTTTAGCATGAACCTTTTTGAAAATAAAATCTGAAAAAATATTTTATTTAGATAAGCTCATAGCTCTTAAAAAACCTACAAAATACTTTTTTGAAAGACTTGATTGCTTATAAACTAAGCGAGTTATGGGGAAAAAACCAAAAGCACGTTTCTGTAGAAATTAGAATATGTGTATTAGTATATTGATGAATACACAGTGGTAAATACCAGTCAACTTTCAACAAGCAATAATTCCATTTGTATTGGGCCAGAATACAATATAAATACATGATTTTCAATGTTTTTTTTATGAGCTATAATTTTGCTCTCTACAGGTTTTTTGATTTAATGCATATTTTTCCAGTTATTCGCGAAAAATAATCTGAAAACGTGTTTTTTTTGCCTGAAGAACGACGAATTCACTCGCGAATAAGTCAAAAAGTATTGAGTTTCAGAAAAAACTTCATGAAACAAAAGTTGCTCAGAGTTAGTTAATTCATTGATTTCCGTACTTATTTTCAAAGAAAAATTTTTCAATCCCAAGAAGGGGTTCCCCAGAGATGAATTTTAATTGAAAACATTTTCAGAATCGGCGATGGGAGTAAAAGTCGAAAGCCAGATCAATTCTTCGGGATTGAACGAGTGGATGGATACGTGAGTATGAATATTTTTTGATAAAAATAAGTTCGGAGATTGTTCACCTAACCTCAAAAACAAAACTATTGAGTATTGATGGAACTGATTTAGTTTGGTATTATAATGCCAGCATGTGGTAAAACGCCACGTTAGATTCAATTATACTAAACGTTAAAATAAAACATGTTGTGTTTTTCTGAGAATTTCGTTGAGGATTCAAAGTAAAAAGTAACGGCCTCATCAATTCGAAATATGAATTCGCTGCAACCACCACATTTCAATTTGCAAACCTATGATTTATCATGAATAGTGAATTTAAATTTGTTTTCCATTAATTCAAGAATTAATATGATATCAATGAATCTAATAAACTAAGAGTTTACAAATTGAAACCTACATAAGTAGAACCTATCGATCAACATGAAAACAGAATAACATTAAAGTAATTTTCAAAATCATTAGAAAAATCAAAATTATGTGAATAAACCATTAGAACCAAATTAATTTCTATTCCGTATTTTGAAGTATTATATTCCTTGAATAATTGCTTGAATTTAACTAAAATGGTAGAGATCACAAAGAATAAACATACTGGAAATTTGCTTAGAAATTAAACAGATCTTATCTAATTTCAACTTTCACACCATGTAAAGACGTTTTATGATTATATCTTCTTTTACTTCTGTTTATGTAGATCTTTCCTTTGTTTATAATTCTAAAAAGATTGAGAATTTTCAGTGTCAGACTGAATAAATTTTTGAAGGGTGGAAACGTTGCATTAACTGTAATAAATTTTGTGCAAATCTCTTAGAAGCAAATGCTCGTATTGTTTTCCAATTACAATGGATTTATATCAAATAAAGACCACTATTATCAAATTTCAGGGCCATGATGATCACTTTTATCCGGATGGTAGATATATGGTATCATTTCGATTTCATTTTTAACATGACGAAAATGGCGAAAGAACTTAAAAATGCAGTATCACGAATCCATCAGTTAACCGACAAAGAAAGTAGCACTTCCTATTTCTAACGAGAGACATATTAACCGTTTCTTTTCCAACAGGTGGTCAAGGATAAACGTGAACAATTTCAGGAAAAGATGGAGAAGCTGGAAAAAGGCGAAGAAATGGACGAAGACGGTATTTTATTATAATCTTTTTAATAATTCCAATTTTCTTCGATAACTTCCGCTGCCTTTTATTTCATGTAATTTATTTTATCGAATCTGGCCATGGTCAATTCAATAACTTCCGTATTTACTCACAATCTTAATTTAACTATTTTTATCTTAGAGGTACATGAGAAGAAAACTTTTTTGAACCTTCTACTGCAGCTAACTCACGAGGGCTCAAAAATGACTGACGAAGAACTCAGACAAGAAGTTGACACGTTTACTATTGCGGTAAGTGAATATTAGTCGACTTTAATGTAGATAGAGATACACAATCCACGCCAGCCACAAATTCAGATGATATATTTTCGTTGTTAGTACTATGAACTACTTGAGACTATCATTTCAAAAGACTATGAATCAACAAATACATCCATCTTACGTAAGAAATTCTGAATCATATCAATGAGATCTATGTCATATTGAAATATGTGAATCTTTCAACCACTTAACACTCTGCTAAAGCACCTTTTGACTGCGGCTAATTCGTATGTTTCTTAGGGCAGTGACACCACAGCGTCGACCCTCAGCTTCTGTTTCACCATGCTGGGTATGCATCCAGAATTACAGGTAACAAATTTTAATTATCTTACGTTTTTGGTGTAGTGGCAGTTCTATTCACAGGAAAAAATTCGGGAAGAAGTACTCGACATTCTTGGCGAGGACAGGGATGTCAACCCTGAAGATATGTCACGCTTGGATCTACTGGAGAGATTCATCAAGGAGACACTTCGCATATTCCCTGTTGGTCCACTACTGGTCAGAGTTGCCGAAAAGGATCTAGACCTTGGTAAGTTTCAAAAGAGCAGACATTTTTCATAGTCATCTATGACTAATAATTTTCAATTCTTCTGTACTTCAAATTTCTCCTTCTAACTCTAATAGTACAGGTCACAAAAATACAGCCATTTCACAAAAAGTGTTTAGAATATACTCAAAATAATATTAATATGATATATTATGGTCTTCAGTTTTGAGAGAAAATGCATGGGATGTTCTGGTCATAATTTAATATACAATATAAATATTTCTTACGTATAGGGCAGTCAGGTGATAATCTCTTGCTTAGGATTCAAGATATTTGTATATCGAATATGTGGTAAATCCAAGAAGAGTATCTGGATATTCTAACACCAATATGTTCTGGAATATTCCTTGAGTATTTTCGACAAATATTTGGTACCCCTCAGATGTTGCACAAAAAAAATATTGGACAAATGTTCTGATTCATTGTTATTTTGGAATGCCTCTGGGCATGTTCTGCAAATCTTCTAAGTAGAAATTTTCGATCAATATCATTTGTGCTAATGCAAATTTCCTCTATTCGATTATTAATTCAATGCTGATTTTTGTAAATTAATTTGACATTTGTTCGACATGACTGTTTCAGGAGAACATCAAATCCCGGCAGGATGTTCGGCGGTTCTGGCGATCATAGGTGTACAGAGAAATCCAAAGATCTGGAAGAATCCCTTGAAATTTGATCCCGATAGATTTTTACCGGACGAGGTAGCAAAAAGACACCCTTATAGCTATCTACCCTTCTCAGGTGGACCGAGAAACTGCATAGGTAATTTTGGCAAATTAAAGAGTAATTTGAAATCATTTCTAACTGAAAAAACTAATAATTTGATCATTGCTAATGCCACCAAGACACTGGACAATCAAGTGTAATTATCAAATAATTGGAGTCTCCGAAATTCGACTAGTAACGAAATTTTAAGTTGCTCTCACGAATACACTCTGATAGCATCCACCAATAATAGCAGCCTTAGGATAATTTATAATTCTGATAATTTGATTGCTTGCAATGCCACAGAGACATAAGCAGCCAGGTTCTCAAGAAAAAGTTTCCTCATGGATCCTGTTTTATTATCATAAGCCAACTGGTAAACTTCCTCTTCTAAAAGTCGGCGCTAACTAAAATTTAATCTGGCACTAATAGGTCAAGTCAGCTGCACAGAAATTATTAATTTCCTGCTTAAAATATTTTCACGCCCACTAGCACTTAAATATTGCTCTCGAATTTGAATCTCCTCACCTATGCAACCCTACTTGACTCCATTTCACCAAAAAAATAAGAAGACTTAAAAATGCCATTGACTTTAGCTTCATTCACTCAAATATCTAAGAAGGGTAGACTTATTTATCTTCTACAGATGTTGTCATGGCTGGTGCATATCTCAACAAGAACATCAATCTGAAACCGTTTCTGAACCAAAACGAATTGTTTTCTTGTCTACCACTTGCGACTTGTCAGCAGTTCAAATCCAGCAAAAATGCCATTTATGAGAGTCATCTCGAAGTGCTTGAGATGCTTATAAGCTTTCTCTCTTTCCGAGACTTTTTTTCGAGATTGAATCTCATGCCCTTCCCGAACAACTATGTGACTTGACCGAAAACAAATACGTAGTTCGGTTGGACCTACATAGTGTTGGCGTCAGTGTGCCACAAGGGTCCTTCTTGTCACCGACTCTCTTTTAAACATATAAATGATCTTAATTCTACTGAAAACGATATTGAAAGCTTCACTAACGGCAGTAATCGAATAACATCCAATATCATCAAATGTACATCTTCATATGGCCAACAACATTTTGCATAAGCTGAATCCATAA
>JARQZK010002177.1:200000-250000 GCA_030704885.1 Cynegetis impunctata | reverse complement strand
TTATAATTACACTGTATATACCTTAATATAATACATCCCTATAGTCCTTCAAATAATTCAAAACTTTTTCAATTTTCAAGGTCACAAATACGCAATGATGACGATGAAAACCACCCTTGCTATGGTTTTGAGAAAATTCATCGTGAAGACGGAATATAAGACGATAGAGGAGATCAGGTTGAGAATTAACATCGTTCTGAAGCCTTCTGATGGTTACAAAATATCTGTGATGTTGAGACAATAAAAAATGCTTATTTTTGTCAGGATTGATATTATTATAAGAAAAAGCCAGAAAATCAAGTATATATATATATATATATATATATATATATATATATATATATATATATATATATATATATATATATATATATATATATATATATATATATATATATATATATATATATATATATATATATATATATATATATATATATATATATATATATATATATATATATATATATATATATATATATATGTATATATGTATGTATATATTCTCGAATGCTACTTTCTAAGTAAATAAAAGATACATAGTAATACAAAATATGCGTTTTTTATCATATAATGTACTTTCCCTTAAAAAGGTAAAGGTTTGCTCTGGCTAGCCACAATGGAAAGCACGTACATAATTGAACCTGATTTATTCACGATACAGACAGTGAAACAAAAAAAAAACGTTCACCAAGAACTCCATTGAAAAAACAATTCTTGTTTCAAAGAGTACAAACATATCACAATTACAATTTTTCTTTTGAAAAGATAATTAATATCATGAGACCCCCTTACTAAAAATAATATCAAATACAACAGCCTCACTTTCATCGGAAATTCAAATCTCTCTTATCTAAGCACAACATTAACATTGCTTATCGTACCGGTAATAATTTAGGAAATCATATAAAAAATAATAAATCCAAAGTTCATAAAGATAATAAATCTGGAGTTTATAAAATTAATTGTGATTGTGAGTTTTACATTGGTAGAACTTTCAGAAGTTTTCAAACTAGAATTTCAGAACACAAACGTAGCTTTGTTAATCAGAAGTCGGATTCACATTATGCAAACCATTTAATCCAAGAAAATCACTCATTTAATTTCGATTTTAAAATATTAAATACTGAAAGTAAGGGAATTGAACTTAATTTTTTAGAATCATTACAGATAAATAAATACAAGCATTCCGGTATCCTATTGAATAGCCAAATCGATCATACTTCAAGCCCCCTTCTTAATCTTTTCAAAATTACCGAACTACCTGACTAGCAGTTCAGAATTGGTTTTTCCTTTTCTAATAATTATTTGTAACCTTCTTTGTATTTACCCCTTCTACATAATTTGTCATTTCTTGTTTTCGTTATAACAGAGAATCATAGTTAGTTTGCCATTAGCATCTGAAGAAGGTGAAGTTCCACCGGAACGTGCGTCATGCATTATTTCTTATAATAAATGTGTAAATTGTTATTTTTAACCATTGTTTTGATATGTTTACAATTATTATCTGACAACGTTTAGAAATTACTGTCATGCTCAAAATGCCGACGTTCTCGAATGTCATACTTCTCTTTTCCTGCTGCTCTACCCCCACTCTTCAACTACTCTTACGCGCTCGGCCGTTTTTTCGTCATGTTCAGCTTTATTTTTAACATATTTCACAGCGTTTTTATGGAAAACCAAGATGAACGTTTTGAAATATGAGAATTCTACTTTCAAAATCTTTTTAGTAAATTGAAATCGGACCATACCTGTCGCATTCAGGTCTGCTGGAAAATTGCATAGTAACATAATCAAATGGCCACAGATCAAAAACTATGCATCGGACAGTTCCTGATCTTCGCACGAATGAAGCTTATATCAATAACTAATACTGGATCTACGGTACAACTCAAAAAATAACCGAGTTAAGAATTTTTGAAAAAACTGCCTTCTGGCTGGTTTTTTCCGATTTTCTCTTAAACTAAGGGTCCGATCGAGTCGCCCGACCTCCCATTTTCTTCGTCTTTTCATTTCCCATAATTAATCTGTATACGCCATCACGATTACTGTGATAATTTCAACTTTATAAGCAAAAAACTAAAAAAAACGCGATTTCCTGCATAAAATTGTTAATAACAAAGTTATAAATAATAAAGTCGAATGAAAAACATATCACTATATCATATGGAACTATTCTACAAACAATGGCGCAGCTGGTTTTCTTCTAACACTTTTTACACAAAATGCTCCCTACAAATCTCTGTAGCTTGGCCTAGTATACTTTAATTCACAGCGACAGTAACCAACACATCAGTTTCATTCGTTAATAAATAAATTGTGCACTATTCCACTATAGGAAACAAATTTTCAAACCGAAGTTCATACAATAAATTGAATGATTATCCACCAGTAACGGTTTCGATGGAAGTCCCATCGAAAAGCTCATTGGAAAAATAAATAATTTGTTGCATTCAACATACTCTGTTGCATTCAATATACCCTACGTAAACTATTAATAAAGAACAAAAATACTTCATTATATATTATGTTCCGAATATGAACAAAATTTGTAACAGACTTTCGAATAATAACGTTAAAACAATTTGTAAAAATAAAAAAAAACTTGAAGTCATTCTTTGTCAATAATAAGAAACAGACTATTACCGGAGAAAACAGTGGTTCTCATAAAATATTTTGCGACGAATGTCCTGCTTTCTATATTGGACAAACAGGAAGGAATATAAATATTCTTGTTGGGAACATAAAAAGTCAATTTTACAAAATAAAAATACCATTGCCTTCTCGGAACATGTAAAAAATTTAACCATTTTCTGGATTTGAACAAAACCCAATTGTTGCATTCAGGTAATAAAAGAAAGCGCCTTGATCTTGAAATTCTCGAAATAAGTTCCGCCCATAACAGTTAATTACCCCTTATGCTTGAACAGATTGATTTTTAGGTATCATCTTTGCTATTTTCTGTTTTATGAAATAAGGTTATAATACTCTAACAGTCCCCAGTCACAATCCTCTTCAAAAAGGGCGACCCTGCGAACATCGAGAACTACCGGCCGATTAGCCTCCTCTCTGTGTTATACCAGCTCCTTACCAAAATAATTACCAGCCGTCTCACCAACAAGCTCGACTCCTACCAACTTGTGGAGCAAGCTGGATTCAGGAAGGGGTACAGCACGATAGATCACATCCAGGTGGTTCGCACGCTGATCGAGAGGTGCACTGAGTACAACGTCCCACTTCACCTGGCCTTCGTCGATTACCAGACGGCTTTCGACTCTGTGGAGATCTGGGCGGTTCTGCAGGCGATGGACGCTGCGAGGATTGACTCGAGATATTCGAATATCATCAGAGACATATATAAAAATGCCACTCTCCACGTCAAAGTAGGACAAGACGTAGTCACCAGGAGGATTCCTATCAAGAGAGGAGTGAGACAAGGCGATACCATCTCGCCAAAACTGTTCACCCTGGCGCTAGAAGACGTGTTTAAAAAGCTGCATTGGGAGCGGAAAGGCATCAATATCGATGGGACGTTTCTGAGCCACCTGCGCTTCGCGGACGACATCATCCTGATGATCAGCGATGCTGACGAGCTTGAACCCATGCTGAGAGAGCTTAAGGAAGCCTCGGAGTCCGTAGGCCTGAAGATGAACCTCCTAAAGACCAAGGTCATGAGCCCAGATAACATCCAGGTGACACTCGATGGACACACGCTTCAAGTTGTTGGAGAGTATGTGTACCTTGGCCACAACATAAATCTTCACAAGCACAACCAGACCGCAGAAATCAGCAAACGAATTGGCCTGACGTGGGCTGCGTTTGGAAAACTCGGTCACATCTTCAGAAAGCCGGACATGCCCATAAACCTGAAGCGGAAAGTATTCGACGCCTGCATCTTACCCGTCATGACCTACGGCCTTGAGGCTATAGCCCTAACTCAAAACACGGCGAACCGACTCAGGGTTTGTCAAAGGGCTATGGAACGTGCGATGCTGGGGCTAATCTTGAGGGACCGAGTCAGAAACGAGATCATCAGGGAGAGAACAAGAGTCGTTGATGTCATAGAGCGAATCGCCGTCAATAAGTGGCGCTGGGCAGGGCACGTCGCCAGGGATGACACCAAGTGGACAAAGACCATAATGCAGTGGCGGTCCAGAGAAGGTAGGCGTAGTGTCGGGCGCCCTCAAACAAGGTGGAGAGACGATGTCCAGAGGAAAGCCGGCAAGAACTGGATCTTGAGTGCACAGGACAGACGATGGTGGAAAAACATGGAGGAGGCCTATGTCCAGGAGTGGAAGAGAACAGGCTAAAGAAGAAGAAGAAGAAGAGCACTCTAACAGTCCTGATAATGAGTTCTTTACTCGAAACATGTCGACTATCATTGTGCTGCTAAATACAGTATCTAATTATTTTTATATTGTGAAACTCAAGCCAAGTGTTGTTTTATTTTAAAGCTCAAACTTCATTCTTAATAATTTTATCTTTACTTTCATAACTGATAATTGACGTGATGGATGAGTTAATCATTGCAAATTCTCACAAATTTTAAAATTAAACCATACACAGCTATCCTAATGTTTTCTTTCCAAGTTGAACCTTCAGAAGCAATTTTTCAGTAGACTCATAGACTATGATGATCAATATATCAGCCAGTGAAATAAGTCCTTCTGCGGTAGTCAGAGGCTTCTTATACATCGAGATTGCAAAAGTCACCTTGTAAGTTGCTATCAAAGAGATGTTTAGCATTGATGCATATTAAGAAATGTATTTTTGAAATGTATTTCCTTGTCGGACGCCACATTTAAGATTTATAAGTCCAAAAACTCTATCTGGCCCAACTAACACGACAGAGTTGACAGTCGTGCGCGTCAGCTGTATTTGTATATGTGTATTATTGTTATCTTATTAATGAAGAATGAAATGTGATACTGATTCAGTTGAAGTTGAGGATTGCGAATATGAAAAAAGATAGGCACCAGTGTTCGTTAATTTTAACAAGATAGTCTACTCGTCAGGAATCGACCTACCGTGAGGTACGACGTAACGCGAATTCCGAACTTAGGATCTGGTTTGCTCGCTTTTTTAATACCGTCTAGATGGGTCATGTCTGGGCCATGCTTACCAGAGAGATCTGGAAAAGTCCTGAATTGAAAGGGCCACACTTTACGGGTTCACAATTCCAATCTGATGTGGTGACTGTGATATGTGCGAACCATGTATCTAGGAGCTTGGCTCGAGAATAAGATCTCAAAACTCAAATTCTGGGTTCCGCTGAACTCCGAGTTGGCGAGTATGGATGTCTGGTCAAAACGACAAAAGTTTTATTATGAGTTTCTGAAGAACACATAGAAGTCGAAGATCTTAAGAAGAATCTTCAGATCATGAGTCTGAACACTACTAAATGAAGGGTATTGGACAGTCAATTTGAGAATCAGGGATCTACTACACATAAGGAAAACCTATTTCACTGAAAACCAAACATGCTTATTTACCAGGAAAATTTTGTAAGACTTTCCTACATCGACTGACGACAAGCAGGGAAGCCTCACTAGGTAATCGAGATATAATACTAGCAGCATTCCTAGACACCGAAGGAGCGTTTGGCCACGCCTCCTTTGAATCTACGAAAAAAAACTGCTGCAACACGTGAAGTTGACAATACTACATGTGGATGCAACAGGAAGGCAACATTAGATTTGGTAAATCAATGGAGGTGACAATAATGAAGGGCCTCAAGGTGGAGTATTATCTCCACTTTTGTGGTATAGTGTCATTGACGATCTCCTGGAAGAACTGAACGACACAAGTTTTAACTCCCAAGAATTTTGTGATCGTTGTAAGCCAACAAGCTCTAAAAATATTGGAGAGGTTAAGTAGAAGTTCCTACAGGTGAATATTTCAAAAACTTCAGTCAGTTCTTTCACCAGAAAGAGAAAACTTGATTATATGAAACTACCAAATTTATTGGTCTCGCAATTGAATCTTTCACGGGAGGTGAAGTATCTAGTTGATCATTGATGCAAACCTGAAATTCACAACAGAAAAATAGCGCTTGTGGCAGCCAACCGCGCTGAAGGTAACACATGGGGATTTAACCCGCGTAAAATTTACTCGTTGTACCGGGTGTCTGATTAAGAGAGGCACGCGGCTGTATCTCACAAACTATTCGTCGTAGAGACTTACGGTAAAAAATTTTATAACCAAAGTGTCCAACAGAAAATACTGGAAATTATTTTCTGGTTTCTAAGATGATCGCCAGGGGGCGTAACCGCCATCTGAAACTTTTAAAGTGATTTTTTTCTGAAATTCATCTAGCGAATATACCAAAAAAATATTTTCTGTTTAAAGCTGAGCTTTATTCGAGTTATTTTTATTTGACACTTTTTGACGTATCTATTGAAATGAAGTGGTGGAGGGTGTTTCAATGTTTTTTTGAATAAGCAGCTGTAACTCCTGAACGACTGAACGGATTTCAACAATGTTAATCTCGTTGGGAAAAGCATTTATTGCTTCATCGAAAACATTTTATCTGTGGTCTGTCAAATTTTTAGTTATGCCGGTAGAGAGCGTTTTTTGATATAATAACAGAAAAATGCTAATTTCTCTTAAAAATTAAATGCAATAACATAGCTTTTTTTCTTCAAAAATGTATTATGATGATGCCAAAATAGGCTAGTGAAAACCGTATTCCTCTAGCCTAAAATATCGAAGAAAGAAAATTTTGTTATTATATGATTCAAAAAGATGCCATTACACCGGTTATTATTTTCATTTATATGTATTTTTTCCAAGAATCAATGATGAAATTTAATAATTTCATGACTTTCAAAAAATAACATTCTTATTTCAAAAACTTTAAAAAAAAATCGAGTGGGAGCATAATAACCAATGTAATAATATGCAAGTGCAATGTAGTCAGTATATGAAGAGCAAGCCATGGAGGAAAATCATATGCCTAAAATCAACTTGTCAACAAATACTAAAATTATACATATAGTGGCAGTTTAATAAGTTTTTGTGGCAAACAGAAGTAAGGATTGAAAAAGATTGAAATACATTTTACAAACAATGAAGCTGTTGATATCACTAACGGTATATTTTGAAATTCTTCAAAATGAGGCATTGGCACAAAGAATATACAGTGCTCTATATTCGGCGTCTACGCCATGCGAGAATTTTTCCGCGTTTAGTCCGAAATTTTCGTAATACTGGCAGCTTCGACCCTATAAATTTCAGATGAAAATTCTATATTTTCTTCAAATATGCCCAACAAATTCTCGCATGGCGTGAACGCCAATTTGGAAATCGAGTTCTCTATAATATTTGTGCCATTGCCGTATTTTGAAAACTTTCAAAATATACCGCAAACATATCAACATCTTCATTGTTCGTAAATGCATTTCAATAGTTTTCAGTCCTTATTTGTTGACAAGTTGATTTGAGGCATTCATTTTTTCTTCATGGCCTTCTCTTCTTATTCTGACTACCTTCTTGCACTTTCACAAATTATATTTATTGATTATTATGCCCCTACACAATTTTATAAAATTTTTTTGAATTAACAATAGTAGTACCTATATGATAATCATGGAATGATGAAATTTCATCATTGATTTTCGGAAAAATATAGATAAATGAAAATAAATACCGGTGTGATGGCGTCTTTTTGAATCATATGATAACTAAATTTTCTTTCTTCGATATTTTAGGCTAGGAATAAGGTATCGAGATACGGTTTTCACTAGCCTATTTGGGCATCATCACAATACATTTTTAAGAAAAAAAAGTTATGTTATTGCATTTAATTTTTTAGAGAAATTAGCAATTTTCTGTTATTATATCAAAAAATGCTCTCTACCGGCATAACTAAAAATTAGACAGACCACAGATAAAATGTTTTCGATGAAGCAATAAATGCTTTTCCCAACGAGATCAACTTTGTTGAAATCCGTTCAGTCGTTCAGGAGTTACAGCTGTTTATTCAAAAAAACATTGAATCAACCCCCACCACTTCATTTCAATAGATACGTCAAAAAGTGTCAAATAAAAATGACTCGAATGAAGCTCAGCTCTAAACAGAAAATATTTTTTTGGTATATTCGCATGATGAATTCCAGAAAAAAAACACTTTAAAAGTTTCAGATGGCGGTTACGCCCCCTGGCGACCATCTTAGAAACCTGAAAATAATTTCCAGGATTTTCTGTTGGCCACTTTGGTTATAAAATTTTTCACTGTAAGTCTCTACGACGTATAGTTTGTGAGATACAGCTGCGCGACTCTCTTAATCAGACACCCGGTACACCTCTGTGGTGAGAGCCGTGATCGCCTATGGTTCCCTTATTTGGTGAAACCAAAAACTGAGCTACAGACAACTGAACTGGAGCTATCAAAATTTCAGAATTTGGCACGTCTCTGCATGACAGGAGCTATGCACAGTAGTCCAACTGCTGCTATGGAGTTCATCCATAGCATAGAGAAATATTCCCACTTGGCCATTCTAGAATATCAGTTATTACCACGAACCTACTCTTAGGAATTAAAAGTGACAGTATGTTACCTGAAATTAATGAAAATCAGCCTTTCAGCATCCAGTTAAACAGATCGAAATTTGACAGAAAATCAGACGCAAGTGTCTATAGAGTTAGTCCCAGATACATGCGTTATGCATTGATGAGGAAATATCCTTTTGTATTTCAGGCGGCAATAGAGGTAGACGTATATTTGCAGATGAGTGTTGAAAAGGGATACAGAAACCAGAAAAATCATTTATTATCGGACAGTCTGGCAGCGCTGAAAAATGTACCAATTCCACAGATCAGCTCGAACCTAGCCTGGAAATATTTGAAAAAACTTTTGGTTCTTGTAGCCCATATAAGCCCAAAAAAGGTTACACTCAGGTGAGTCCCAAGACATAAAAGAAATTCCGGGAATGGATACGCAGACTCCATGGCAAAGAAAGAATCTGGAAACAGGTTCATGGATCCTGAACTAGTGCTTGAAATATCAAAAGTACTAATCCGAGCCTTCATGTCCCGAAGGGTACAACTAAAACACTATTTTGAAATGCATACCAAGTTTAATTTTAAAAACTCTTATATCATCATCGAATGCGTAGACATGGTGTTCTGGAGGATAACTCTAATAACGGATAGAAACCCTAAGGAGGTCCTTTCCAGAAAAGACTTAGTAAGGAGACTGGCACTCCTGATAAGGTTCGCAAATCTCTTCACATAAAACGGAGCAACCAGAAGGCCGAAGGGCTTGAAGGCTTAGGTGCTGAGGTTCTAATCCTAGTCTTTGCAGGAACAATTTTTTTTAATCTTTTTAATATTTGTTCATAGAAAAATGAAGCAATGTCAACACCAACTTTTCTGATAATAACTTTGAAGTATTGTAACAATTTCTTTTAGAGTGATTTTATCAAAGAATCAATAATGATATATGATAGATGTTTCAACTATTTCACTTAACAGCTACCTACCATCTTAGATTTCAAATTTTTTTTGTGGGTTTTAAGATTTCACGCATATCCACTGCACCTACAAAGTGACTTAGATGCAGTGGCGAAGCTTTCACCAGAGCGTCCCTGTATCAAAATTTGTTGGCAGTTTCCTCGAACCAACTACGGCTAAGCTCGAATGGAGGGTAAAGATTTTCCACACAGGCAACAAAATCACATTTTTTTGTGAGAAGTTTCGGGTACGGCCTAACAGTGCTCACGGAATCGAGGGGAACATTTTACAAATATTTTAAATGTGTTAGGTTTGCCTACGATATACCACCAGTAGCACAATTAACTCTAAGCTCGAATCAGATCTATTATCTATCATACATATATATATATATATATATATATATATATATATATATATATATATATATATATATATATATATATATATATATATATTATATATATATATATATATATATATATATATAATATATATATATATATATATTATATATATATATATATATATTATATATATATATTATATATATATATATATATATATATATATATATATATATATATATATATATATATATATATATATAAATATATTTTATATATATATATATATATATATATATATATATATATATATATATATATATATTATATATATATATATATATATATATATATATATATATATATATATATATATATATATATATATATATATATAAAAATATATTTTATATATATATATATACATACAGTGGCGTAGAGAGGGGGGTGGATCAAGGGGATCAATCCCCCCCCATGAGCCAACAAAAATTATAGTAGAATTGAATAAAAGTCTCCGTATCCACGTATTTAAGTATACATGAAATTTACTAAGCACTAGCACCTCTTTTGATATTATGTATGTGCAATTATATAAAAATCATCTAGATATGTTTTAGTGACGGCTGTGCAATTGAGTATTGTATAATTTTCGCGCTTCAAACAGGCCGACCAATCAGGAGCCACGAAATGGTCGCTCGCTATAATTATGGACAGATTGAGCACAGGCAAAGTAAAACTCTATTCATAATCTTAACATAATAGCAAATCAAGAAATTGAATCATTTTTCTAATTTTGTGTAAAGTTACTAGTAGTTTTGAGCATATTTTATTCAATGTTTTATTAGTAGTTTAATCGGTCACTATGAGCAAAAAACGTGTTTAAAAAAGTTCAAATGGCTCTAATGGAAAATTTTTATTTCAAAAGAAAGAAGTCAACCAAAATCCCCTCGCACTTCTTCTCTTTCTAAATTGTATACTGTACTTACTTACTATCAAACCAAACTGCTCGAGCTTTTGTTTAATAGTATAGTATTATATCTAAAGTACGAGCAGTTTCGTTTAATAGTATAGGTAGTATAAAATTTTGAAAGAGAAGAAGTGCGACGGCGTTTAGGTTGACTTCTACCTTCGTAAATAAAATTTTCCATTTCACAAACGTTTTTTGGCTCTAGTGACCGATTAAATTCCTGTTTACATTCGATGTGCGTGGCTTCTGCTTTTAGAAGATTTCCAATCAATATTTAATATCTCGAATATTTTTTGAGGTAGAGTAGGTATCAAAATATGACTAACATTTGGCTTTGATTGTCAATTTAAATACTCCATAATATTTTGAAGTTTATAAAACTTGTCGAGTTAGTAAAAGTTTTCTTGTGTTAGCGTTCAATACATTTTTGGACTTATACATCATGGATCTTGGAGAAAGATTTACTAATCATGAGAATATAGTCTAGTCAACAAGTTCTTTTTTTTCAACTTTTTTCATGAGACTCGGAAGAATATGAACAAGGTGTCATTCGATTCGGAAGAGCATGTAGATATTTTTTGAAATAAGTAAAGTTCCGTTTGAGAAAATTGTGAAAGTTATAATCAATTTACTGAAAGAAAAAACTATCTCAAAAACTAATTGATATTTTTAATATCTAAATGAAGATACAAAAAGAAGAGGAAATTTTCTGAAAGAAAGTCTCCCGGAACTGTAGGATTAATATTTATAATTTTTCAGAGGGGTAAATATACGGCCGAAAACAGGTAATCAGGCTTGCGAAAGTAACGCCCATTTCGGAGACTTTAACAATAAATATTATTTAACTAAGTATATTACATATTAAACTAAGAAATAAAAAATTTCAGGTTCTTATTGGATAGGTAAATAAACAATAATCAAGCCACAAAACATTTTTATCGCGATTTTTCGATCAGTTATGCAATAGTGTTTTGCTGCCTGAACAAGAACATTACAAATGTGATAACTGTTGAACTATAGATCTGATATTTTTTTCTTTCTTGGAGCTAGTTTCGAAAGACTGCAGAATAGATCCCCGTTAAAAAAAATTAAAAACTTAATTTTTTACTAAAAATTTACTTAGTTGCAAAAATGAACATTTCAATTAAACATAACTTTTTTTTCTTAACTCTCTTATAAACAACGCATTCGTTTACAACAATTTTTAAACAATAGGAGATGAATATTGAAAAAAACCATTTCCTTGTAGCTACCGATAATAAAAAACCGATCATTAAAATTATAAAAATAATTTCATTTTGATGTTGCAAAACAACGTAAATTGAAAATAAACAACTGAAAAATTGAAGTTTATTTATTTTTTCAACAGGGATTTATTCTGAAGCCTTATAATAATAGCTCCAAGAATGAAAAAAAAATCTCAGATCTATAGTGAACAGTTGTCAATCTCACAATTTTCATGTTCAAGTACTAAAAAATTGTTAATTAACTATTGCATAACTATTCGAAAAATTGCTATTATCACCAGATTACTGCTCATTCGCCGATTTAGTAACTATCTGAATTTTTTCATTCCTTAATTTTCATATTTATTATGGTTGAATAATGTTTATTGTTGAAGTGTCCTTAATGCTCCTGACTTGCCCAAATAGAATAATCCGTTTTCGGCCGTATTTTTACCTCTCTGAGAAAATATTGATCCTACAGTTTCGGAAGAGTATTTCTTTTGAGAAATTTCCTCTTCTTTTCGAATCTTTCTTCAGACTTCAAAAATCTCAATTAATCTTTAACATATTGGCAAAAAATCAAACCCTTTTTTTTCAGGATTATGTTTATTACTTTCACAATTTTTGCGAGCGAATTTTCATTTTTCTCAAAAAACATCTACATGCCACTCCGAATCGAGTGACATGTTTTGCTCATATTTTTCTGAGACTTGCGAAAAAAGTTGAACAAAAAAGCACTCGTTGACTAGACTAAATGTATTAGAAAGATTTTCGGTATTTTTCAAGCATGATTTATACGAAATTGACAAGGCCAGGGGCGGATGGGCACCCAAATTTCTACCGGGAAATTTTTGATAAAGTGGCCCACTACAACCAAAAAAACTTTCATCCAAACCAGCCTCCAACACAGTGTCTCCTTCTCTCCTTCCCCATAAATAAAAAAAACCATAACTAATCAGTAATTAGGTTAAATATGTTTATACCTGCTGACAAACAATGTATAATTATTTATGCTTCTTACAAAATATGTATTATAACAAAAAATACGAAAAATAAAATAAGCAAACTGCTTGAAAAAAGTTAATGTAATAATTTTTTCTGTCCCAGACAGTTTATTATGTCTTAATTTTCTATATCAGACAAGATGTCTGATCCTATATGCATCAGCATAAATGACTCCAGCCTGTCAGGCTAGAAAAAGATCCTTCGCATGCCACTTGTGAAATTGGTAGGGTCAAGATAAATCTGAAAGAAAAGGTTCGTGAATAGGTACGCCGACCGTATAGATAGCATATAACTTATTAGAATACTGAACATTGAACATACCTGTTAGCGACTGATAAAATTGGATAGGCTTCCTGATATAGATTATATTTTAAAATAGTCATGTAGCAGCACAATACACAGTTTTTGCAAGTTTTAAAATCCAATACTAAGTTATCTTCCTTGGACTCAGAATCTTGCTTTTTAAAATCATAGCAAGGGAGAACTTTATTGTATTCCAGTTTGTAGAAAAACTAGTCAATTCTTGTTTTTAATTTTCGAAAGTGCTGGTGGTATTAATATATTGAGAAACCTTTTTAAATAATGCCTTCAAACTATTTTCAGGAAAATTAGTTGTAAATTCACCAAAGTGTTCTAAAATAGCAACGTCTTTGCACAATTCAAATTTTTTTGAAAATCTTCTTTTCATCGACGCAATTACTGTGTCCGTTATTATATTAAAAGTGTCTGTTTCAAACTTTCGGAGTTCATCATTTAAAACTTCGTTAAAACACTCTTCTCTGTCCATTTTTTTACTTTACGTATTCTTTTTTTTTGGAAGTTCGGATTCAATGTCAACTGCTATATCCAAATCTTCTAATTTATTGTTTGTCCATTTAATGAATTTATCGGTAGCTTTTTTGACATCCAGAAATCCTCTTTGAATTGCTTCTAACTGTTTTGTTTCCGAATCTGCCATTCATGTAAATTTAAGCAAGTCAAAACTTTGGGTTTGCATATATCTTCATAAAGGACCGGTAATATTAAAAACTTTGAGAAAAATATGAGCTAATGATAAAAATTCATATTTAGTTATTACACTTTTTAAATGTTGTGCCGTAGTTCTAACATCTGAATTGATGTATGTATATTTTTAATTTTGAGAATTTTGGGATGGATGTGCAGCCCGTCACGTATTATACGCATAGTGGCATAGTGGGCACTGCTAATTGCGGCCATACAAAGCGCCGCCACATGTAGCAGGCCGTTTCATTATTTTTGTTTACACAAATCATTTTTTTTGGTAAAAAAATATGTTTACCTATATGCAATATTATTAAGTTGATCAACAAGCCTTCAAGCGGGCCCAGAACCCGCGGCCCACAGGGAAATTTCCCGGTATCCCGCCTGTCCCATCCGCCCCTGGACAAAGCAGCTAATAAATTCATCAAAACTGACGAATTTTATCAGAAATTTCGTACTGCCACACCTGTTGTTCTCGTTAGTTGAAAGTGTGGAAGAAGTATTTAATTCATAGAGCTTAATGATTGCCTAGAATTCTTTTTTTTCGAATATCATATTGCTCAAAATATTAGCTACGTTGCCGGTATCGACGTTTGAAGCGAATAAAAACGATTCAAAGGAGCACCATAAAAAAATGGACTTGTAATGACCCTTCTAAATTCATTGCAAATTAAAAACTCATGTTTGTCCAATTTTTTGTTATTGAAAGCTTTGGCTGCTCTGGCAATTCATCGTGATAATGGAATCACAGCTGACGAAGTAAATGGATTGTCAAAAAACGCGAAAATCTAGATTTTCTACTCTGATTTTCCCAAGAATATTTTCAATGATGTATATATCCAATTAAATATAATTGAATTTTTCACTGATTTTTAATTAATATTTTCCAATTAAAATAATTTGAATTTTTTGCAATTCAATCTAACTTTTCTGTTCATTTTGTACTACCTACATGAAAGATTATTTTTATCAACAAAAATAGAACTTTAGATGAAAAACTTATGAAATTTTGCACTAAGTCATATCCCCCACCATCGCGAAAAGCTATCTACGCCACTGTATCAATATATATATATATATATATATATATATATATATATATATATATATATATATATATATATATATATATTAATATATATATATAAATATATATATATATATATATATATATATATATATATATATATATATATATATATATATATATATATATATATATATATATATATATATATATATATAAAATAATATCCCCCACCATCGCGAAAAGCTATCTACGCCACTGTATACATATATATATATATATATATATATATATATATATATATATATATATATATATATATATATATATATATATATATATAATTAAGTGAACTAGGACATTTATTTGAAACTAATCAAACAAACCTCCTAGCGGAGCTGGTTATAAGAGTTCACGAAGCATCGAAATATCAACATCTACCCCAGACGGTAATTGTTCGAACCAGCTCCGCTAGGAGGTTTGTTTGATTAGTTTCAAATAAATGTCCTAGTTCACTTAATTTTATAACCACGGGCGTGTTTTCCGTTTAACACGAATAATTCTTACTTATATTCATTTGCCATTGCGATAAAATTCACGGCGATTGCTGCCTGCGGTGTGTAATGTTGAATCACATCGAATTTGATGTGTCAGCTTTACTCTTGCTTAGCGAATATGGTAGCCACCTTCGGGTGTCCGGACGTACTAGTTCTCGTTGCCGAAATGTTTTCTTCTGTTCTGAAAGATGTGGTTCAATTGTTTTCGACTGGTGGCGCTGTGTCATATTTATATGTCATGGAGTTACCAGAAGAAATATGTATGACCATTTGAAATGTTGGTTTGATTATCACTCTTGGTGGATGGATGATACTGATGAGCCCCGATAAGGGCGAAACAGTCTGTCTATCAATTTCCATCGATTGTGATAAACAAATTAACATTTCGAACAATTACCGTCTGGGGTAGATGTTGATATTTCGATGCTTTGTGAACTCTTATAACCAGCTCCGCTAGGAGGTTTGTTTGATTAGTTTCAAATAAATGTCCTAGTTCACTTAATTTTATAACCACGGGCGTGTTTTCCGTTTAACACGAATAATTCTTACTTATATATATATATATATATATATATATATATATATATATATATATATATATATATATATATATATATATATATATATATATATTTATATATATATATATATATATATATATATATATATATATATATATATATATATACATATATATATATATATATATATATATATATATATATATATATATATATATATATATATAATATATATATATATATATATATATATATATATATATATATATATATATATATATATATATATATATATATATATATATATATATATATATATATATATATATATATATATATATATATATATATATATATATATATATATATATATATATATATATATATATATATATATATATATATATATATATATATATATATATATATATATATATATATATATATATATATATATATATATGTATGTTCTTTATGTATAAAAATTAATCCTTATTTCCTTTGGTCCCGCCATCACGCTTGAACGTCTGAATAGTCCGGGGAAGTAAGATCAAAAAATCTATCAACGAGAAAAATAAAAAAAGGAGGGGTCATAATTTTTTTAAGTAAGTGCACTGACCCCTCATCGCTTTCCTGAATTTCTGACCAAATCCCGTGAAAGCTCGAAACACAGCTTGCAAGCACATTTGAAAGCACTAAAATTCGATGATTTTTTGCTTATAACTTTTTCTGATAAACTCGCACAAAAAAATCGTAGAAATCAAATTCACAGTAAATTTTATGCCCTACACGACGACGTGAGTCGACTTTTGAAATGAAAATTTTTTCGACTCAAAATTTTCCAAAAAATGAAAATTGTTTCGAAAGGTCGTGTTTTAACCGGCAACCATACTGAAAATAACCATATCGAGATCAAAACATATTTTATAAATTTTTTTACATAACTTTTTTTAAAAATTTATTGAAAAAAAATTTTGTTTGTTGAGTTTTTCCTCATTTTTGCATTGAAAAAAAAGTCAATCATTATACTCTTACTCGAAATGTATTTGCCGTTAAAAAACGCGTATTTCAAAAAAACATTGTTCAAATACAATACAATAATCAGAAGCCGAGATATAGAAGCTCAAAGTTCGCTTCGTACTGTGACCATACTATTAAAAATGTTCAAATTCTCATTGTTGCATTAGATTGTTTCACCTGTGTGGTGATTAAATACAGATTTAAAAGAACGTTGGGTCACTAGATGCATCAAAAATAAATCAGTAGTCTTGCCGCGTTCGCCCGAATATGAACGCGGCAGCTGCTCGGCGTAGTGGTGGGGAGACCATTGTCGCCGAGCACCCCAACGGGTCTTCACTAATACAGAAAACAGATAATAATTTAATAGTATGGTCACAGTACGAAGCGAACTTTGAGCTTCTATATCTCGGCTTCTGATTATTGTATTTAAACAATTTTTTTTTTGAATACACGTTTTTTAACGGCAAGTACATTTCGAGTATGAGTATAATGATTGACTTTATTTTTCAATTCAAAAATGGGGAAAAACTCAACAAACAAAATTTTTTTTTAATAAATTTTTGAAAAAAGTTATGTGAAAAAATTTATAAAATTTTTTTTCATTTTATGCCTAAAACTACATTTTTTCCCCTATCGATTGCAACCAACCGCGTTTCGATATCATTAATGTTTTCAAGAGGAAGCGTGATTGAAAAAAAAGCATATATATTCGATTTTTGCGGCCGCCATTTTGAGTTTTCCAAATCTGAAAATACTCAAATTCTTTATAGCACACCATCTATGTTACCCTATGTTTTGATCTCGATATCGTTATTTTCAGTATGGTTGCCGGTTAAAACACGACCTTTCGAAACAATTTTCATTTTTTGGAAAATTTTGAGTCGAAAAAATTTTCATTTCAGAAGTCAACTTACGTCATCGTGTAGGGCATAAAATTTACTGTGAATTTGATCTCTACGATTTTTTTGTGCGAGTACATCAGAAAAAGTTATAAGCGAGCTTTCACGGGATTTGGTCAGAAATTTAGGAAAGCGATGAGGGGTCAGTGTACTTACTTAAAAAAAATTATGACCCCTACTTTTCAATTTTTCCTCTCTATATACTTACTTTCCCGGACTATGAACCGATTTCACTAGTTCTTTTCTTGTTGTGTTTTTTATTGGCAGAAGAACGATCTTATGAAAGAAAAAATTGAGAAAATTGCGCAGGAAATTAGAAAGTTTGAGAACAATTATAAACAATATTAAATTATTTCTAAAATCCTTTTTTTGTTGTGTTTTTTATTGTCAGAAGAAGGTTCTCATGAAAGAAAAAATTCAGAAAATTGCGCGGGAAATTGAAAAATTTGAGAATACTTAACCACCATATGAAATTATTTCTAATCTATGTCATTTTTATTTTGTCATGACTTAGAATAGAAAAATTCATATTACTCCCAATTGTTCACCCTTCTACGATCAACCCCTATTTTTGCATCGCGATTTTCATTTTTTCATGTTATCCACAGATCCGCAATAGGGCTGCAAGATGGCAATCGAAAATAACAATAGTCGGTTTGAGAATAAGTCGTAATATATTTTTCATACTCCCAATGATAAACATTTTTGCCGGGTCAGATAGATAGATAGATAGATAGATAGATAGGTACGTAGATATACATCGGCAGAGAGATGAATAGATAGATAAAATTAATTTATATGGCAGAACGTTTGCTTGGTCAGATAAAATGAAAGATATAGGTATATGTAGATAGATAGATATATAGATAGATAGATAGTTAGATAGATAGAAAGATAGATAACTATCTAGATAGATAGATTTATAGTTAGATAGGTAGATATACATCGGCAGATAGATGAATAGATAAAAATAATTTATATGGCAGAACAACGTTTGCCGGTGTGTATATATATATATATATATATATATATATATATATATATATATATATATATATATATATATATATATATATATATATATATATATATATATATATATATATATATATATATATATATATATATATATATATATATATATATATATATATATATATATATATATATATATATATATATATATATATATATATATATATATATATACATCTGGCATACCTTGTTGCGTCCTTTCATAAAACAACCTTATTGCGTCTCCCAGAAATACGCTACTTAGGTTACTTAGGAGGAATCTGATTAAAGTATATTAATCTACTCAAAAAATTGAGTAGATCCCTCGTTTCAGATCTTCAATATCTTCAAGAATAAGAAAAGAATATACATGTACCATATGACGTCCTTTCATCTTGCTATCATTATTGCGTCCATTGAATATACTGCTTTCACATTCAGAACAATATTGCGTCCAAGTTTTGTTCGTTCTTTCATACTCAGCATGTTATGGCGTCCAGCGCTGTTGCCGAGTTCATCAATTTTCCTGAATATCCTTATATGAGAATATTCGACCATAATGACATTATCTCAAGGTCAACATGCTGATCAAGGAGCAAAGCTCCGTTTATAACTCGTTAGTAACTATTTGCAACCTAAAAATTTTGTTTGTGACCTCACCTTCAATGAAAAAATGACACCCCTAACATGTGAAGTTAGCACCTACATTTTGAATAATATGATAATATTTTTCTCATTCGTTAGTTACTCGTGAGTAACTCTTTGTAACATGAAAACTTTCGTTTGTATCTCAAGGATACTGAGACAGAAACACCGCATTCTGCTGAGTACTAACTTTACGGGCATCCACATTATCGAAAATTTAGAAATGTTTTCTTTCATTCGTTAATAGCAATTTGTAACATAAAAATTTTCGTTTGTACCTCAAGGACACTGACAGAAAAACACCATACATCGGCGGGGGGCATCCAATTGAGAATACTAAAGAAATTTTGCGAATTGTTACAATTTTTCCTTTGTCGATTGGGTTAAAAACAGGAATTGAGTGTTACAAATAGTTTTTAACGAAGAACTACCAAGAGAAAAAAAATTTAGAATATTTGAAAATGTGGGTCGTAACTTCACATATTAGGGATGCCATATGGTAACAATCTAAAATTTTTATGTTACTAACGAATGCAAAACAGATTTTAATTTTCGAAAATATGGGTGCTGACTTCGTATGTTAGAAGTGTCACTTTTTTCATTGAAGAATAGGTTACTAACGAAAATTTTCATGTAACAAATAGTTACTAACGAGTTACTATCGAATGAAACAAGAAATTTCTACATTTCCGAAAATGTGGATGTCCGTGAAGTAAGCACCCAGCGGAATGCAGTATTTTTCTCTCAGTATCCTTGAGGTACAAACAGAAATTTTGATTTGGATGCCCGTGAACTTAGTACCCAGCAGAATGCGGTGTTTTTCTCTCAGTATCCTTGAGGTACAAACGAAAATTTTGATGTTACAAATAGTTACGAGTTACTAGCGAATGAAAAAAAATTATCATATTATCGAAAATGTGGGTGCTAACTTCGCATGTTAGGGGTGTCATTTTTTCATTGAAGGTGAGGTAAAAAATTTTTAGGTTGCAAATAGTGACTTACGAGTTACTAACGAATGAAAGAAAAAAATTTTCACGTTTTCGAAAATGTGGGTGCTAACTTTGCATGTTAGGGGTGTCATTTTTTCATTGAAGGTGAGGTTACAAACGAGAATCTCTATGTTACAAATAGTTACTAATGCGTTACTATCGATTGAAACAAAAAATGTCTACATTTTCGGAAATGCCCGTGAAGTAAGCAACCAGCGTAATGCAGTATTTTTCTCTTAGTATCCTTGAGGTACAAACAAAAATTTTAAGGTTACACATAGTTACTCACGAGTTACTAACGAATGAAAGAAAACATTTTTCACATTTTCGAATATGTGGGTGCTAATTTCGCATGTTAGGGGTGGCATTTTTTCATAGAAGGTGAGCTTAAAAACGAAAATTTTCTGTTGCAAATAGTTACTTACGAGTTACTTACGAATGGAAGAAAACATTTTTCACATTTTCGAATATGTGGGTGCTAACGTCGCATGTAAGGGGTGGCATTTTTTCATAGAAGGTGAGGTGACAAATGAAAATTTTTTGTTGCAAATAGTTACTTACGAGTTACTCACGAATGAAAGAAAAATTTTTTACATTTTTTACATTTACGAGAATGTGGGTGCTAACTTCGCATTTCAGGGGTGTTATTTCCCATCGAAAAGTGGATGCCAAGCGAAATGTGGTATTTTTCTATCAGTATCTTCGAGTTACAAACAGAAATTTTGATGTTACAAATAGTTTCTAAGCATTGTAAAAAAATTTCATCATTTTCGCAAATACGGCTGCTAACTTCGCATGTAAGGAGTGTCATTTTTTCATTAAAGGTTGAATTACAAACAAAAGTTTGTATGTTACAAATAGTTACTAACGAGTAACTTACGAATGAAATGAAAATTTTCTACATTTTCGAAAATGTTGGTGCCAACTTCGCATTCTACTTGTGTTATTTCGCCATTAAAGGTTAGGTTACAAACGAAAATCTTCATGTTACAAATAGTTACTAACGCTGGAGTTTCCGATCGTATTTTGTTTTTCGCGAAAAATTGAAAAGTGGATGCCCGTGAAGTTAGCGCTTAGCGGAATGCGGTGTTTTTCTACCTGTATCCTTGAGGTACAAACGAGAATTTTTAGCTTACAAACAGTTACTGAGGAGTTACTAACGAATGCAAAAAAAAATTTCTTCATTTTCCAAGATGTGGGTTCTTTTTTCACGAATACTGTGCATCATCATTCTACTCTTAATTTTAATGACAAGTTTTCAACAGTTTTTCACAAATTCCAAAAAAAAATTGAGTATAACTTTTCGTTATCATCATTGAATGCAAAGCTTAATTCACACATTCAATATTTCAAAACTTTCAGATATATGAATAATTTGGAGGCCATTTGTAGGCGCATGGTGAAAAGTTTTCACGAAAATTTTTATGTTACAAATAGTAACTAACGAATCAAAGAAAAATTTTCATGTTTTTGAAAATATGGGTGCTAACTTCGCATTTTGGAGGTGACATTTACCCATTGAAGGTTGGGTTACAAACAGAAATTTCGATGATAAAAATAGTCACTAACCGTGATCTCTTCAATTGTATTTTGTTTTTCGCGAAAAATCGAAAGGTGGATGCACGTGGATGCCCATCGATATATGGTGTTTTTCTGTCAGTGTTCTTGAGATACAAACAAAAATTTTTATGTTACAAATATTTACTAACGAGTTTCTTACGAACGAAAGAAAAAATTTCTTTTTTTTCGAGAATGTGAATGCCCGTGAAGTTAGCACCCAGCAGAATGCGGTATTTTTCTCTCAGTATCCATGAGGTACATACGAAAATTTTTAGGTTAAAAATAGTTTCTAACGCGTTAATAACGAATGCAAAAAAAAACACACGACACGATTGAATTTTTTGCATGTTCTTCCTATTATTTGGTCACATTGACCATGTACAATAAATAACTTCATCAAAACTTCATGAGAATTTTTATTGCCTTCCATTTTGATTGTTTTCAAATCAAATTTTCGTTAATGAACGCGCGAACGTTTCATTGTTGATGGACTAATTGTCAAATTTTCATAATGACATCTTTCTTGACATTTCATAGCTACCTAATACAAAATATTGCAAAATAATCCGATTTTTATAGAAACTTGCTTTTATTTCGGAAACCTGACTTTTTAGGTATAGGAACATTATATATATATAATTTGAAAGAGATTTCAATATTCTTTCGAGATATTTAATAATATACAGGGTATTACATTTGAAAAAATGTACTTTTTACTATTTTTGTATTTATCGTTAAAATCGCAAATTTTGAAGGACCCTGTATAATGAAGAACAAAGTCCTTACAATATTCGTAATACGCCGGAACTTGGTAAAGTACACCTAAACTTTCAGCGTCCTGCGAATCTGAATACCTTAGTAATGAACATTTAATTAAAGCTATGTTTTGCACAAAAAAAATGAGAAAACCATTTAATTTCTCGAAAATCTCTGGAGATAGGTATAGGGAAGTATCATACAAAAACTATAGGGAAATGGTAGAGAAGCAAAAAATGGAATAATATAGGGTGTCTCATTTGAAATTTCACAGTTGCTGCTACTTTTTAGTATAAGCGGCAACGCCGCAGCGCCACTATTATTTTAGATCGATAGAGCAAAATCAATTACCCATGAAACCAAATTTTCAGAATAATCTCATTTCCCGTTCTCCTTAAACGTCTAACCTACCATCCACCGTGAGTGGCCCTGTATATAAATATATATATATATATATATATATATATATATATATATATATATATATATATATATATATATATATATATATATATATATATATTATATATATATATATATATATATATTATATATATATATATATATTTATATATAGTTATATATATATATATATATATATATATATATATATATATATATATATATAAAGGGTGACCCAGAGCTACGTAATCGGTCAACAATTTTCAGAGTATATATGATCCGACTAAGTCTGTTTTCCAAAATTATTTTAAAGGAAATTGCACTTCCGGTTTCGCTGGAAGTGATATCAAATTTGTTATTTCAAATTAAGTTCCCTGTATATCTTTTGATTTTCGGATTTCTTATGTAATTTATAATAAAATTGTCATACCACTCTTTATACCTAAAATGAACAGTTTTCGAGTCATTCATTTTTTTCAGTTGCGTCTTCAAAAAAAATAGGCTATAACTTCTTTTTTAGTAGGACTATTGGTATGCGGTATGTAGATTTTTGTAATCTTGAAAGATTGTTTCATTTATTCGTTGTCAAAATTTTCCATATTTCTGACTAATTACTTGATAAAATCTAGGGTGAAGTTGGCAAAATTTTAAACGTTAATAACTTTCTTAGTTCTAATGCAATGCTATGTATATTTTTGCATTATTGAATTTGCTTTTAAATTACCTTTCGATTACCTACTCAGAATTAGTCATTTAATTAATTTCTCAGGTTGTTTTAATTCAAATAATTTTCATCCCCTAGAAGCGGTTGCTTTTACCCCTAGGGCAAAGGCACGCTTCTGCGCAGGGCAGATTTTGAAGAAAATTATAAATACTACCTGGTTCTCAATTTTCAAGAAAATCGAACTTGATTCTCAAAATTCGTGGAGAAAACGTCTGGTGACTAAAAATATATTTGTCACGCATGACAAGTATATAATTTTTTTATAGTATATATATATATATATATATATATATATATATATATGTTCAGAAAGATTTCCGCGGTCGGAAGTATTTGAAAAACTTGGTTCACGGAATGAACCGCGTAAAAGATTTGAAAAATCTCTATATAGAGATTTTTCAAATCTTTTACGCGATTCATTCCGTGAACCAAGTCTTCATATATATATATATATATATATATATATATATATATAGTTATAGGAGTTTTGGAAAAAATTTTTTAGAAGAAAATCGAGAAATTGTTGGAAATATTTTTTAAATTAATATAATGAATGCTAGGAGGAGTAAATACTTCGGTCTTATGAAAAATTCATTTTTCTCAAAAATTTCCCAATATGAGTTCAGAAATAAATACTTTCACTTTGATGTCACCACAATTCCCCATCTTTTTGATATATGACCTTTTTATTGTATGATTGTAAAATAAGGGCGAGGAGGTAAGACTTTTTGGGCTGTTAGTATGAATAACTTAAGTTTGACTTAACGGATTTTGATTGACAAAGTCAGGTTCAAGAAGGAAAGGTTTGTTAAATTGAATTAAAGGACATCCATGTCATTCTGGTTCCTGTCGCGCTCGCTAGGAGGCGTGTTTCACAACGATAACCGGTTTTTTAATTTTGCTGCGAAATCTTAAATAGAACAGTATGATTATTTTATTAGGTTCGAAAAGAAGATTGAATTTTCCACAAAATATGTTGGAATCGCATGTCGATATCTACATTCGTTCAAAAGTTATCGCTTCAAGAATATTTCATTGAAGAATTTATTGAAGAAACAAATTAGTTAATAATAGACTTTTCAATTATTTCGAAACATTTCGTAAACAAGCATGTCATGAATATAATGAAAAACAGTTCAAAAAAAGATTAGATGACCTTACTATTTTTGAAATTATAATTCATGACAAGGTGAAGTAAATGAAAAACATTTTAGACTAACTATAGAAGAGGTTGGTCGTTTCATATTTGATTCCTGAGTGAACTGATAACGCAAGTCCCTCTTTCATACCCATTTCAACTATTTCTTTTCTACAAGCGACTTGTTGGAGTGCTTCGATTCTTCAACTCTCCATAATTTTATGGTCGGAAATGGAGCAACATGATGGAAGTTTTTTAAGTGTTGATTATTTCAGTGAGTAATATTTTTATAGCAAAATATTTTTTTTCTGTTTTATTCGTAAATTGAATGATTATTCAAAGGTTTAATAACTAAAGTAAAAAACAATCATACATTTATCGTTGGTGTAACTACAAATATTTTTGAAAAGATGTATAACTCAATGAATTAATTCAATTCAAGTACAGTGAAAAAGTATGAATAATATTTTCTGAAGATGATTTACTAGAAATTTGTATAAGAACAAAACAAATATAATTTTAGATACCTGAAAACAAGAGATCCAATGAATAATATACTTCAATTTTTGGAACATTTTATGTCTTAATTTGAAATAACTGACTACACACTGAATTCATCAATTTTTTTAATCTCACTTATATATCTTTTCAAAGTATATCTTGAATTATCTACCAACATTAAGGAAAGACAATGAAATAAACATTGCTTTCACTCGCTTATTGATTCGTTGTAAACTTCTCGGAATGGCAAAGTTATTTTTCGTAAGTTTCCTTCCTCCATTTACATTTTATTGTTCAAAGTTGCCAAATTAACATGCGTTATAATTCAAAATTCAGATTTTTTTTGAAACATGACTAAGATTAGTCATAGAATTCGTTCGAGTTTTTAAAAACATATTGGAAAGAAAAATGTTCTGTTTCCCTGAAAGTTTCGACTTAGCGTTAACAAGTTTCAATACATTCGATACGCAGGTTTCGAACGACTGTTAATAATGAAGAATGGAAGAAAAATCAATAGCATCAATATAAATGTGTATATATAAATATATATATATATATATATATTTATATATATACTTATATATATTTATATTAATTTGTATATATATATATATATATATAAATATAAACATATATATATAAATAAAAAAATACAAATATATATATACCTATATATATATATATATATATATATATATATATATATATATATATATATATATATATATATATATATATATATATATATATATATATATATATTTACATAAGGGACTAGAAATTCCTTATGTGAAGGACAGGTGAGACATATTAGATTTCACATATTGAAAGTACTAAAAATTCATACTTCATTTATATTTTATGGCCAAATTTGAACTAAAATATCTTTTCAATATTGCAATGATAAGATAGGAAAATGACATTAAATTTTGAATTAATTGGGCCGATACATGGTGTAAATTGATAATCATTTTGAAACAGTGATTAATAATAACAATTTCCACATTTATTTGAAGAAATAACGCATGACGCGCGTGTTGGTAGAACTTCACCTTCTTCAGATGCTAATGGAAAGCTAAACAGTTTGCCATTAACATCTGAAGAAGGTGAAGTCCTACCGAAAAGTGCGTCATGCGTTATTTCATTAAATGAATGTGTACATTGTTATCATTAAGCATAGTTCTAATACATGACATATATATATATATATATATATATATATATATATATATATATATATATATATATATATATATATATATATTTATTATATATATATATATATAATATATATATATATATATATATATATATATATATATATTTTATATATATATATATATATATATATATATTTATATATATATATATACATGTATCAGTGGCGGCTCGTGAGGTTTTGGTTTAAAGAGGCTACAAGAGGTGTTCAAAAATACACCATAGGCGAAAATTTTTAGGATTTCAAGGTCAACCGCCTTATAATTTGAAGAAAATCAAAGTAAAACAAGCACTCTAAGCTATTAATTTGTTTTCACTTTCGAGTCTCTACCAGGAGACCTAAAACTCCTATTTACAATATTCACAAAAACTCTTCTCAGTCAATTAATCAATTCATCTATTAATCAAATTTTTTTTTTCTTTCACAAAATAGGTACCTACCTACCTACTTAACGAATTTGTTAACAGTTGGTGAGATCAAATAAAAAGTTATTATATATTTCTGAAGATTAGCGGGATTCTGTGATCTTTAACGTTAGCAAAATGATCTATTATATCCTCATAAAATTTTTTGTCTTTCGCCAAAAGTTTTACACACCACAATGCCCTGGCACCCACAGTAGAGTCACTTTATTGCCTCTGGCCAGTTGCTTTATGGTATTACGGCACTCCCATGTCAGTAGAGATCCCTGGCTTTGTGATTCCAGGGACCTCAGCGTGGCCTGGCTGTCCGTGATGATGTAGATATGCGCCCCTTTGAGGTTCATTTTGAGGCACTCCTGAGCGCATACGTAAACAGCCAGTATTTCGGTCTGTAGAATAGAGGGTTCACTTCCCAGGGATTTAGAGATCCTCAGTTTAGGTCCATATACCCCAATGCCAGTGCCTCTCTCTGTTTTTGATCCATCGATAAACCATATGGAAGACTTTTTGTCCAAACGATTAACGAAACTTATTGCACTAGGACGGTCAGCTATGACCGTTTCAAAGGGCGTTTCGAAATCGAAGATAGTTGGCATAAGATCCGATGGTTTTGCCAAGAGTTTTGAATTCAGTTGATTCAGTATCCTCATATGTCCAACCCAGTTTCCAGGTAGGAGCTTTCCGTTATGGGATATTCTCATTGCTTCCAGCAGCCTGCATTTCTTCACATGTATACGTAAGGGAGGCAGATCGAGTATGACCTCAAGCGCTGCTGTGGGAGCTGTACGCATAGCTCCCGTAACACCAATGCAGGCCAGCCTTTGCAGTTTTTACAGCCGGTTGCGTGTGGTGACCTCTTCGGTTTTTGTCCACCATGCTAGAGACGCATAGGTGACAGTCGGGCGTACTACCGCAGTGTATAACCAGAGTACCATTTTCGGTTTCATGCCCCAGGTCTTTCCAAAGAGTCTTCTGCAGGCCCACATAGCCGCTGTGGCTCTGAAAAGAGTCCTATCTATATGTTTCCTCCAGTTGAGTTCACTGTCCAGGATACCACCTAGATATTTGCATTCACTAGAGAAGTTAAGAGTCTGGCCATTTAGGACCGGAGTTCTCAGGCGGAGGTTCCTTCTTCTAGTGAAAGGAATTGATGTTGTCTTCGAGGGATTGACAGTAAGCCCCTCTTCCTCGCACCACTTTTCGATAATACTGAGGGCAAGTTGCATTCGGCTACTTATAGAGCCCTCATGCTTGCCTCTTACAGTTACCACTATGTCGTCGGCGTATGCCTGGGCGTTAAAACCATCTGCCGTAAGCCTCTCCAGAAGACCATCCATGACCAGGCTCCACAGCTAGGGTGATAGTACCCCTCCTTGAGGGCATCCCCTGCACGTCAGCACTGTCACTTCAGCTTCCCCCAGATAGGCTGTGACGGTTCGCCCTTTCAACATAGCTGATATCCACTTCACAGTGGAGGGTTCTATCCCTTTTCGTTCAGCTGCATTACATATGGAAACATGTAGGGTATTATCAAAGGCCCCCCCCAATATCTCCAAACATTGCAAGTAATATCTCCTTTGCATTGAGGGTGCCTTCCACCTCTCTAAGAAGATGATGAAGGGCGTCTACAGTCGATCTACCCGCCCTGTAGTCAAACTGCTTGTTGTGGAGCTTAACACTTCCCCTTATGTTATTGTCTATTATTTTCTCCATGGTCTTCAGGAGAAAGGAGGTAAGGCATATGGGTCGATAGGATTTAGGCTCTGTGGAGCCTTCCTGTCCCACTTTGGGTATGAATACTACCCTTGCTTCCCTCCATGATTTCGGAATATATATATTTATATATATATATATATATATATATATATATATATATATATATATATATATATATATATATATATATATATTAGTTATTTATGTACCAAGTGCGATATATAGATCCTTATGCCCTGAGGGAAACATTCGGCCCGAGGGCCTCTGGCCCAAGGGATGAATATTGCCGATGGGCATAAGGATCTAGTAACGCACGCGTGCATACAAGATTTTATTTTTCACGAAAAAAATTATTATATTATGATTAAAAAGCGATTTTAAAATCGTTTCATTGCTCCTATCCATTTTCCTTCTCATAGTAGGCATGTCATTTGTTGATAGTTTGTCGTTTGTGAATATTTTTGTCATCAAATTTAGTGAATGTCATTCCTGGTTTCTTTATGTAGTCTTATAGAATTATTGGAAATGAAAATGAATTTTCCCTAGATTATCATATAAATAGCAGTCAAAGCTACGATAAATTCATTGCAAGAGACATCCAGTGTCATACGACAAGGTTAATGAAGTATTTAAACATTGAAATATGCTTCTATTATCAAAGTACATTAAGCGGACGTATTTAATCCATTATGCCCGCAAATGCGGGCAAAATGGCCTAGGGCATAATGAGTGTGTATATAGCAACCGTATCCAACGTGAAGTAAACGTATAATATACAAGTGAAAAATAAATATATATATATATATATATAAATATATATATATATATATATATATATAATAATATATATATATATATATATAATTATATATATATATATATATATATTCTAGACTTTGAAATAACGATATATACATCAAATACCCAATCTGAAAATTTATATTTGAGTATAATTATTATAATACATTTTTATGTCAATTTATATTCTATGTATATGTAAATTCAGAATGCATAATTAGATATAGTAATTTTATATACTCGAAGATTGAATATGAACATTGACAGTTGCAGTTAGTCATATATTACCCGATACTATGAAATTAATACCTTGGCCCTGGTTTATGTGAATATGACGAATCAATTTTCATGTTATCCATATCCGTCTGAAAGTTCCAGGTTGCCCAAAAAACATTAATGAATTGCAAACAAAACAATTATGAAAAACTTTTTTTTTTGGAAACACAAATTTTTTCTTGTCCTCATGTATGCCTCCAAAAATAACTGACTTCTATATTCAGTATTATATACATAAGTCGAACTGTTTCCTTTTTTTTTAAGGTCGTTTTCATTCATTGAATACTTAAACTTGTTCATTATTCATGAAGGATGTAATTAAGCGAACAATATATCTAGGTTATCCACAAAACCAAATTTCAGAGAAAAAACGTTGTTATAAAACATGAAAAACTGTGAATCTTCCGTGTGAAATATGCAGAATATTTCGAGATATAGATGAAGAACAAAGAGCGGATAAAGTTAAACACAAATTGATTTCGTAATTTTCAAACTGATGACCTCCGCCTTCCAGACATGATTCGCACCTTCGAATCAAACCATCATGCACTTTTTATGGACTCCGTATCTATTCTATTGAATGACCTTCTGTCGCTTTGCATGCAGTCCCGACTACTTTGTATACCCCAAATTTTAAAAAATCGTGAGCAGTAGAACCTCGTAGCTCTGGTCGTACTTTTTTCCCCATTTTGTTTTTTTTTCTTAACAAGTTCTCAACCACCTAAGTCAATTTGGTGGGGCTAAATAAATGCACAACAGAGCACTCCTTCATCATCAACTCAATCCACGAAAGAAATTTCAAGAATCTTACTCTATCTGGATGGGCTGTGGCGATGAGCAAATCCTAAAATACCACGAAAAAACAAAAAATTTCCACATAAAAATCTGCTTAAACATACTTTCGTAACATCAACTCAATCGACATTCAAATATTTTCAACTCCCTTCAATTTGGACGCGGTTAAAGAATGCATCGTGCATTCTTCAAAAATTTCTAGAATCCTGAATTTCAAATGTGTTGTTACTAATTATTTACCACATCTTTTACAACCTGTTCAAAATATTTTGCACTTACACCTTCCCGCTACTCGCTTCCCAATGTTTTCAGATGCCAAAATGTTGACTAATCGGAATGTCAAAATATACCGGAAAAAAATATATATTTTTTTGGTATATAATGCGTATATACCAAACCAGAAACTTTAGAAAATCGTGGCCGACGAGGTCTGAAACGGGTATAGAAACCACTCCTTCACCTCACTGTTAACATTCGATACATTGCAATAATCTTTTTTCTTTGAGAACACGAATAAAAATCCAGAACAGGTAGTTCAGGAGATCGCGGCGCTCCATCTTTAGCAACCAATTGATCGACAAAATCTAGTAAACAATTTTTTAATATAATGCCAACATGTTGATGAAATATTTGTAAGCAACCATCCAGCGGGAGGTTGACCTAATAATTATTTTCGAAATTATACAATATTTTCAATTCGCGCTCATTAGATCTTCTTGGCAGAATCTTAGCAATATTTTATTTATGGTGAAATTCACATTGAGATGCCATATTTAATGGGAATGTTCTTCCCTGAATTGTATGATAGTGGTGTCACTCCAATTATGGAAAATTCGGAGAATGCAAATTTCATTTTCTAAAAATTCAAAACCAAAAATCCAACGAATCACTTTTTGAGATCGGATTGAAATGAATTCACAGTGTTTCATTGTTCTTGAAAATTTCCTTTCCTTCCGATGTTGCATTATAGAAGGTGCATAAGGGCTAAACCTATTTCGTCTTTGAAATTGTTCGATATCCCAAAATTGCTACCTAAACGTATTCGTCATGGAATTCGTGTTCAATTCTCTGTACTTTCCTCTTGACTGAGTTTTTCTGAATGAAGAGGCGTGTGCCCTCTAACAACCATAACTTCAGGACGGATTGGCTTTGCTAACGTTTTGCCGTCAATGTTATGTCAGATAGAAAAGGGCACGTGCGCAACACTCGAGAGCATGGGTGGGAATCGAACCAACCATCTCGGCAACCGAAACAGCCACACTTTGCCAAGGAGTCTCTTTAAACTACAGTGTTTCAATTAGTCTGCCCCTCGTTTAGTGTTTTATCTTGAAACATTCTGTTTTTGCGGATAACGGGCCTTAAATATCTCACATGTTAGCAAAATAAGATACGGTGTCTTATTCGAAACAAGTAAAGTAATTAACTTCATTACTAGAACACTCAAATGTCAATGAGTATTTTTCACTGTTGGCAAAGCATGGAGTTGCTACGGATAACGAAGTATTATAAGTACCTATTAAAGAATAATAGCGCTCCAGGATATGATGGTGTTTCTGAGAGTGTCCATATGTCCATATTATATATATATATATATATATATATATATATATATATATATATATATATATATATATATATATTTACATATATATATATATATATATTTAAAGAGAGGGGAAGTCTTTGCTGACCAGTTAGGATAAAGCTAAAGAAAAAAACTCGTTGGGTACGCAGCATGCAGGAAGTATACTCTTATAACACTTTTTCCAATATTTCGACAATGTTTATTGTCATCATCAGGGAATGCTACAAAATTATTACAAAGTGAAACCAGGACAATTTGTGGAAAAAAGAACAAATAACTTACAGTGTCCATGAGATTGTATGCATAGATCTTAAATTAAAATTAATCTTGACGTTCATAAAAAAGTGCACACATTCAGAACAAAGTCAGTGAGAGTAAAATTAACATTGCCATTGTCACAAAATTAGAACCATTAAAGGCAGAAACAAAACAGTCACAATTTAAAATTCAAAATATTGTAAAATTATTATTCCACTCCATCATACCGGTAATCACATCCTCGGTATGGGAAGTGAAATGAAATTAAAAAAATATAACCAAAAAGTGAGGCTAAAGCGAGAACATAGAATAGGTGAAAACACGCCAAGGACCGAGAACTCTTACTCTTAGAGCAACAGAGCACAGAAAAGACGTCACATCGCCAGCATGTCATCTCCTACCAAAAGGAAAGACTCCGAATGTTGAAATTATTAAATTAAACAACTGAAAGATACATGAAACTTATTATGGCGAAAAACGCTAATTAAAACTCCAAAATTCAATCAATCAATAGAGAAGGAGTTTGAAAATCTTTCGTTATGAGGATATTGATCCAAGTGCAATAAGAATGAATATATTTCACTTAGATGTTTAATATCAGTCTTTTTGTTCACACACGAGGATGACTGAGAAATGAAAGCCATTTCCAAAAAAAAGTCTCTTATATTTGTTGGACTCTTTAGCTAAGATTTTAGCAGCATCAAAATTGATATTATGACCTTCTTTATGTACATGATCACTAAGTGCACATTTTTCAGGGTGTATTTTATAGGCAGACTTATGTGAACAAATCCTGTCTTTCAAATAACCTGTTAGTTTTGACCAATATATTCACTCGAGCAATCAGAGCAAGGAATACAGTACACTACATGTGATTGATGTAATAAAGGAGTTTTTGTCCTTCAGTTTAGTAAACAGAGAATTTATAGTCAAGACAGTTTTATTAGCGATTTTAATGTTATTACAAGGTTTAAAAACTCTACAAAGTTTCGGAGTGCCACCAAAAATAAACGGTAGAGACGCATAAAAATTATTAGTCACCAAGTGCTCTGAACCAGCATCATCCGCAAACATCCAAATTTGCACTAACATTATTCATATTAATTGTGTTAGGTTCCACTGTGGGAGCTAAAAAGAATTTTCTTGAGGAGAACATGAGGATATGAATTATTCCGAATAGGTTGTACAAAATGCCCAAGTTTTTTCTGTGGAATACACCGTCAGAGATACTGAGAACACGTTGTTTCATTTGTTTGACCAAGTTCACCTTCATGGATTCCTTGTGGTACGACAAGTAATTCATATATCTACCCGAACTCATGGGTTTTCTGTACCAATCGATGATAATACTGTTATCCTGTGAGCGAATGAACTTCATGTCCAGAAAGGGAACACTACGTTCATCATCTTCACATTCCAACGGGAACTGAATGTGTGGGTCAAAACTATTAAAAATCTCAACTAACTCCGCGGTACAATCCGCAGGTAACGAGAGAATGATGTCATCAACATACTTCTTGACAAAAAATAAATTAAAGGGAAGAACATTAATAACACAGTTTTTTCGTTCAATAATAAAATTTACAAACAGACCTTTGGTACTCCAATGGGAGCTAAAATTAGTCCTATTCTTTCTTGTTATGTAATGGATGACATCCTGGACACAGTTATTAATGTTCTTCCCTTTAATTTATTTTTTGTCAAGAAGTATGTTGATGACATCATTCTCTCGTTACCTGCGGATTGTACCGCGGAGTTAGTTGAGATTTTTAATAGTTTTGACCCACACATTCAGTTCACGTTGGAATGTGAAGATGATGAACGTAGTGTTCCCTTTCTGGACATGAAGTTCATTCGCTCACAGGATAACAGTATTATCATCGATTGGTACAGAAAACCCATGAGTTCGGGTAGATATATGAATTACTTGTCGTACCACAAGGAATCCATGAAGGTGAACTTGGTCAAACAAATGAAACAACGTGTTCTCAGTATCTCTGACGGTGTATTCCACAGAAAAAACTTGGGCATTTTGTACAACCTATTTCGGAATAATTCATATCCTCATGTTCTCCTCAAGAAAATTCTTTTTAGCTCCACAGTGGAACCTAACACAATTAATATGAATAATGTTAGTGCAAATTTGGATGTTGCGGATGATGCTGGTTCAGAGCACTTGGTGACTAATAATTTTTATGCGTCTCTACCGTTTATTTTGGGTGTCACTCCGAAACTTTGTAGAGTTTTTAAACCTTTTAATAACATTAAAATCGCTAATAAAACTGTCTTGACTATAAATTCTCTGTTTACTAAACTGAAGGACAAAACTCCTTTATTACATGACACACATAGAGTGTACTGTATTCCTTGCTCTGATTGCTCGAGTGAATATATTGGTCAAACTAACAGGTTATTGAAAGACAGGATTTGTTCACATAAGTCTGACTGTAGATTACACCCTGAAAGATGTGCACTTAGTGATCATGTACATAAAGAAGGTCATAATATCAATTTTGATGCTGCTAAAATCTTAGCTAAAGAGTCCAACAAATATAAGAGACTTTTTTTGGAAATGGCTTTCATTTCTCAGTCATCCTCGTGTGTGAACAAAAAGACTGATATTAAACATCTAAGTGAAATATATTCATTCTTATTGCACTTGGATCAATATCCTCATAACGAAAGATTTTCAAACTCCTTCTCTATTGATTGATTGAATTTTGGAGTTTTAATTAGCGTTTTTCGCCATAATAAGTTTCATGTATCTTTCAGTTGTTTAATTTAATAATTTCAACATTCGGAGTCTTTCCTTTTGGTAGGAGATGACATGCTGGCGATGTGACGTCTTTTCTGTGCTCTGTTGCTCTAAGAGTAAGAGTTCTCGGCCCTTGGCGTGTTTTCACCTATTCTATGTTCTCGCTTTAGCCTCACTTTTTGGTTATATTTTTTTAATTTCATTTCACTTCCCATACCGAGGATGTGATTACCGGTATGATGGAGTGGTTAATAATAATTTTACAATATTTTGAATTTTAAATTGTGACTGTTTTGTTTCTGCCTTTAATGGTTCTAATTTTGTGACAATGGCAATGTTAATTTTACTCTCACTGACTTTGTTCTGAATGTGTGCACTTTTTTATGAACGTCAAGATTAATTTTAATTTAAGATCTATGCATACAATCTCATGGACACTGTAAGTTATTTGTTCTTTTTTCCACAAATTGTCCTGGTTTCACTTTGTAATAATTTTGTAGCATTCCCTGATGATGACAATAAACATTGTCGAAATATTGGAAAAAGTGTTATAAGAGTATACTTCCTGCATGCTGCGTACCCAACGAGTTTTTTCTTAGCTTTATATATATATATATATATATATATATATATATATATATATATATATATATATATATATAATGAATAAAGTATAAACTTTAAAACAAAAACACTTGGCTTATGTTTCACAATATAAAAAAATATTTAGATACTGTATTTAGCAGTAATGTGAAGTCGACATGTTTCGAGTTATGAACTCATTATCAAGACTGACTACAGGAGAGTATTGCATCGTAATTTATAAAACAGACAAAAGCAAAGGTGATACCTGAAAATCAATATATATATATATATATATATATATATATATATATATATATATATATATATATATATATATATATATATATATATATATATATATATATAGGGTGATTCATTAAGGGTGGCGACCGGCCGTATCTCGGAAATCGTATGTCCTAGAATTTATGGAAAAAATTCTTACCTGAAAATCTGCCCTAAAAAAATGATTAAAAATGATTTTGAGTCCATAGTTTTCCGCTAGGTGGCGCAATCTACCACTTATAAAATATAATTGGATTTTTCACGAAATATTCCCCAATTTAGGCTGGTAAAAAATATCAACTTTAGAAACTACTGTCCTAATTCTACAACTTTTGTCGAAGTCATTTTTCTGTATTCCCTATTCTGAAATGGTGGGGAAGTACTCTTTCTTTGACATAAAAACGACTATACCTCCATAATGCATGAACCGATTTTCGAAAACATAGACTCTATGCAAAGAGTATTGAATATAGATTTCAGTAATAAATAACAAAAACACTTTTAATTTTCCAATCGGCAACTAGAGGGCATTATCTAACACCTAGCTGTATTTATGAAATTTCGAATGCAATGCTATAAATATAACTAGCTAACAAAAAGCCAAATTTGATGACTTATTGACTCGAAACCGCGGACTGATATTTCTTTTCATTCCAAAGATATGGGCATTTTTTGATGAGTGTTGGTGATTGTTGGCTCGCCCTGTAAGGTAGAAGAGAAATTATGTTAAAATTGTAAAAAAAGTAGAAACGCATCATGAAAATATTTACTAACATTACATAATGAAATAAAACTAGTCCGGTCAAATTAGACCAAAAAATAGGAGTGAAGTTACAAAAATTCGCACCCAGCTGAAAATTAGTAGGATTGTTCGAAACATCATTATAAATGAAATCTGAAAAGTCCTCATCGATCCGATACGTGCCAAAAATTTACTCGGGGTCGAATGTCACAAAAACGGTTTTTTTGCGATTTTCAGCAAAGCAGTAAGTTTTATCATGGAATTAGTCTAGACAAAAATTGTAGATCACCTAATTATCTATAAAAAACGTTTGAATAAATTTTTTCTTCAGAGCCACCGTTTTTGAGATCAACGATTCAAAAAGTTGAAAGAAAAGAACACTAGCTCAAAGGTGGCGTTGAAACGTGCATATTATGATGATTACAACTCTTTCAACTTTTTGAATCGTTATATCTCAAAATCACCGACTCTAAGAACAAGTATTTTGAAATTTTTTATAGATATTTATTTGATCTACAATTTTTGTCTGGGCTAATTTCATGCTGTTGTGAAATAATATGATAAGGATGCATTTTATAATCCCTTAATATTCTTTGCACCAAAAAATAATTCGATCCTAGATCTCCTGCAATTTTTCGAATAATCAAATGGCGTTCAGACTTAACTAACGCCAATACGTTAATAACATTTTCTTCGTTGCGACTTCTACGTATCCTATTTCTTAATGCGACAGGTTGAACATTGCCGGTTTCTCGCAATCTTTGTGTCAATCTTTTGAATAATTTCCGAGAATGACACCGTCTTTCAGGATATCGTATCGCATACTCCCTTTCAGCAATTACTTCATTTTGTAGACTTTCAAAATATACACTGACCATATCATATGCCTCTTCATTTGAATAAAAAGGCATTATAAAAAAGTTAGTTTGCAAACAGTGAGAATAAATTTGACAGCAATAAAAACTTTAAAGTAAACAATCATAAAACATTAGTGCCATTTCCATAGGTAACTTGCTGACTTTTGAAACATCTATCTCTCAACAGTTTAACATCATTCGTAATATTGCAGCTCGTTCATGAACATAAAACTATAAGGGACCGTTTGAGAGATTTGGGGTTGAATTTTTACCCGAAAATTTTTATCCGAAATAGTTCAAAGCAAATACTGGCAAGCATTTTAAGTATTTAAAATAATGAGATAGTGGGAGCGTTTTGTAAATTTCTGTTATAAGTAGCTCCCTTAGTTTTGTTTCATTATGTAATGTTAATTAATATTTTTGTGATGCGTTTCTACTTGTTATTTTATTTTCAAAACAATTTTAGCAACATAACTTCTCTTCCACCTTACAGGGCGAGTCAACAATCATCATTTCTCATCAAAAAATGACAATATCTTTGGAATGAAAAGAGATATCAGTTCGCGGTTTTTACAGGTCAATAAGTCATCAAATTTGGCTTCTTGTTAGCTAGTTAGATTTATAGCTTAGCATCTGAAATTTCGCAAAAAAAATCATAAATAGAGCTAGGTGTTAGATAACGCCCTCTAGTTGCCGATTGGAAAATTGAAAGTCTTTTTGTTATTTTTTACTGAAATTTACATTCAATACTCTTTTCATAGAGTCTATGTTTTCGAAAATCGGTTCATGCATTATGGAAATACAGTCTTTTTTATCTCAAAGAAAGAGAACTTTCCCCACCATTTCAGAATAGGTAATACAGAAAAATGACTTCAACAAAAGTTGTAGAATAAGGACAGTAGTTTCTGAAGTTGTTATCGTTTACCAGCCTAAATTGGGGAATATTTCGTAAAAAATCCAATTATATTTTATAAGTGGTAGATTGCGCCACCTAGCGGAAAACTATGGACTCAAAAATATTTTTAATCATTTTTTTAGGGTAGATTTTCATATAACAATTTTTTTCCATAAATTCTGGATCAAACGGTTTCCGAGATACGGCTAGTCGCCACCCTTGTTGAATCACCCTGTATATATATATATATGTGTATATATATATATATATATATATATATATATATATATATATATATATATATATATATATATATATATATATATATATATATATATATATATATATATATATATATATATATATATATATATATATATACAGGGTGAGTCAGTTTTTTGTAGCAGGACTAACATCTTGTAGAAGACAGTTTTTCATGATGAAAATCTTATATAAACATACATGCTTAGAAGCTTCGTTTCTGATATACAGGGTTTCCTCCTATAATTTTCAAAATAATTGAATGAAATTTGGCACACCTATTTAACTTCAATAAGTTAATATTTGGGGCTATCAAGCATTTTTGAATACCTACAGGGTGATACACTTTTGGGGGTCGCACCCAATTCAACCCTCTCGAACTTATGCGTGCCGCTTCTGCTTTCAATGAAACATCAATTTATATTCTCTCTTTATTTTGAATTTTTTCTGCTCTCCAGTATGTTTTTCGAAAACTGCATTGATGTCGAGATAAATGCCAAATAGAATTTACTTGTGATGAAACTTTATTTCTTGAACAAACTATTTGACATTATGACTAAAAAAATTACTGATGAATTGATATTTGATAAACATATTACACTTCAATAACTCAATATTTGGGGCTATCAAGCATTTTTGAATACCTACAGGGTGAAACACTTTTGGGGTAGTACCCAATTTAGTCAAGTGAATAAAGGAGGATTACCTTACAAACGGTCCGATAGTTCTAAATTTTTGAAATGGTGTTTAGGATGTTTAGTTAGGAGGTATTTGAAATGCAAAATGCACAAATTTTCTCGCTCTGTGCTCGCCGCCATATTGAATGAATCGAAAAAAATCGGCACTTTCTTCAGATTTTTGGCATTTATCTCGACATCCATTCAGTTTTCGAAAAACATTCAAGAAAGCAAAAAGTATCCAATATAAAGAGAGAATATAAATAGTTGTTTCATTGGAAGCAACGGCGGCATGCATAAAAGTTCGAGAGGGTTGAATTCGGTACGACCCCCAAAAGTGTATCACCCTGTAGGTATTCAAAAAGGCTTGATAGCTCCAAATATTGAGTTATTGATGTTAAATAGTTGTGCCAAAATCCATTCAATTATTTTGAAAATTATAGGAGGAAACATAGAAAAACACAGAAAAATATAAAACGTTGGCACCCTGTATATCAGAAACAAAGCTCCTGAGCATATATGTTTATATAAGATTTTCATCATGAAAACATGTCTTTCACAAGATGTTAAAGTCCTGCTACAAAAAACTGACTCACCCTGTATATATATATATATATATATATATATATATATATATATATATATATATATATATATATATATATATATATATATATATATATATATTATATCTACATACATCAAGTTTTCATTTCGGAAAATTATATATTCATCAATTTTTATTTTTGTGATAATAGAATTTTTCGAGAAACAGTTTTCTAATTAAGTCATTTCATATATACCATAAAATATCACAATGATTCAACAAATGAGAATTCATCAAAAAATACAAAAAATTATTTTGTAAAAACAATGTTTGAATAACGCAATAATCTTGATCGCCATAAATGTCTTTTGTAATTTACTTTTGGTTTTGTATTATTTTCAGCGGTAAAATTTCAGAATAACACTTCCAGCATATCGTACCTTCTAGTTGCATCTCTTTGTGTTACGACTTTAGCATTTATCGGAAAATTCCATTGGAACAGAAGAAAGCTTTACAGAGCTGCCGCAAAAATCAAGGGTCCTCCGACACTTCCTATTATTGGAAATGCGTTACTTTTCATGGGCGATACGGCGAGTAAGTAAACTTAAACAAATCATATTGTCGATGTATTAATGATTTATTCTCGAAACATATTGTATGACTAATGAATTTTTATGTCCCTTCGCCTCTTCAATTTTGATGTAACAAGATGCATTGTACGTTCTGCAGTTGTGAACTGAACGAACTTGACATTTTCGTATATCACTCAAAAACATTTTCGTGTTATTTTCTATATATTACATAAAGTGAACAAGGAAAATTCTTTAATAATTTAAATAATTATCAAACCACTTTCCAAGGGAGCTGGTTATACGTATTCCGCAACGCAAAATCTGCATTCACAATTTAACGGTGAATTATAGAAATTGTCAAGTCACCCCGACTCAAAATCTGCATACAGCTGTTTCGATCTTATTAGATCTCATCAGTGCAGCTCATTTGACTCGGAGTGAATTAACAAATTTCTAATTGTTTCCCAATACAATTCGTGGTCAGCAACACTGTCTGGATAACAATCCACAGCGCTCACCCACCAAAGATATTGGGAACCAACAATTCACCGCTTAAACCGAAAATGCAGAAATTTGTCGCGCAAACACGTACCTCCTGATATGAAGATATCTACTCTACAACAGTGATGTATATGAATCCAAGGCACACTAACATAGTGATTTAAAACCTTTGGATATACTCACTAGAGCGCGCTCCGAAGCTAGTAGCGTAATACGTAAAATACAACAATCAAATCATGAAAAACATGCTTGTTGACTATGGTTAATTTCATACATTACATAAAATGAATAAGAAAAATTCTTTAATAATTTTAAACATTATCAAACAACTTTCCAAGGGAGCTGGTCATACGTATTCCGCAACGCAAAATCTGCATTCACAATAGAACGGTGATTTCACCGTTCGATTGTGTCTAAGCGGTGAATTGTTGGTTTCCAATATCTTTGGTGGAAGGTCGCTCTGGGTTGTTATCCAGACAATGTTACTGACCACGATTTGTATTGGGGAACAAATAGAAATTTGTTAATTCACTCGGAGTCAAATAAGCTGCACTGATGATATCTAATAAGATCGAAACAGCTCTATGCAGATTTTGAGTCTGGGTGACTTGACAATTTCTATAATTCACCGTTTGATTGTGAATGCACATTTTGCGTTGCGGAATACATATAACCAGCTCCCTTGGAAAAATGTTTGATAATTTTTTAAATTATTAAAGAATTTTCCTTGTTCACTTTATGTAATGTATGAAATTGACCATGGTCAACAAGTATGTTTTTCATGATTTGATTATATTCTATATTATTATCACAAATTCATTCATAACTGAGAAAATGTCTGGAAAAATATAAATCACTTTTTTACCGGACACCACAATAATTATAACCATACAATATACCAAACTATCTATGATATCATGAGCAAATCATTGACAGTATCAATTGGACATTTCTATAATTAATTATTTGAAATTAATTCAGTATGCCGCATTTCTCCCTTCTTGTTTCACATTTCTCTAGCAATAACGAAACTAGTCGCACCACATGCCACATACCTTGGACTAAGATGTATCACATTGAGTATCATATTTGTAAGAGTGAATTAAAAAAATTGAAGAAGTTGATTATTTTATCCATACAATCTGATTTAGTGATAAATATCACAGAGTTGATTTCAAAAATTGTCTGGAGAGATATTGCTACACCGAATACTTATTTTGAGTCGGAGCAATATTATTTTTCACATTGGGAACAAAAGATGAATAATCGTGCATTTAATTGAGTGTTGACTGAAATGTTGAATTATTCTAATTTCACACATAATTCCTTGTCCTAGTTACTTATCGTACAACCTTCGTATGATTGAAGTTCATCTAGTTTTGCCGATTGGAAGATAATCTTCATGGGCTAATTGCGGGCTACACACGGACGTCGATGAATTAATACATCGACGTGTATCCAAAAAAGTGCAAAGTGATTGCATACACACGTACGTACAAAACTACAGTTTTTTCCTGATACATCAACGTGCATCCAAGAATGTACTATCAATAAGCCCCTACACACGGACGTTGATGTCTTAACACGTCAACGTGCAACCAATAACGTTAATGTCGATGCAAAAATACCCACATTTTTGAATGCACACTGCGGATGATGTTTTCTGTCGCTTGAATTTTTGTATGCGCATTCAAATAGACATGTGCATCTCTCAACGTGTGGAGGCGATTCACCGATGTTTGTGTATTCTTAAAGCAGTGGTTGCGGTTAATCTTTATTTTTATTTCTATTTTTCTTTTCAAGAGCACAAGTACACGCTACTGTCACAAGAGCTAAAAATTCTTCTTCGAACAAAACCATGGTTTTGTTCGAACGTGTGTACGCTATCTTGCACGTTTTTGGTTGCACGTTGATGTATTAACATATCAACGTCTGTGTGTTACCCGCTAATATAACGTTAAATAGCATCCACACCTTCACACCTGTACGTGTTCGTTGAATGCGCATCCAAAACTTCAAGCAATTCAGAATACGTCAACGCGGCGTTCATCCTGGCTGTGCATTCAAAAACGTGGGTATTTTCGCATCCACATTAGCGGGCTACACCCGTCGTTGATGAATTAATACATCGACGTGAATCCAAGAACATGCATCCAAAAACGTTGATGTGGATGCAACTAACTCACGTTTTTTAATGCACACTCCGGATGAGCGCCACGTTGATGCATTCTGAAATCGCTTGAATTTTTGAATGCGCATTCCAACGAACACCATACTGTGAACGTGTGGATTCGATTCAACGGTATTGATTGTACATTCTTGGATGCACGTTGATGTATGAAAACAAAACTGTAGTTTTTTACGTACGTGTGTATGCAATTATGTTTTCGAATGCACGTCAATGAATTAATTCTTCGACGTCCATGTGTAGCCGCAATTAACGTTATTGGTTGCACGTTCTTGGATGCACGTTCATGTATTAACACATCAACGCTCGTGTGTAGGGGCCTAATAGATTATTTTGAAAAATTCGTTTCGTTTTTTGTTACGAACGATTTAGAGATATTCACAGGAAGTAATGATAGGAAGGTTTGGTAATTAATGGCTATTTTCGAAATTTAATAACAAGATACGATGAAATAAGTGGTTCTTGAACGACACATATTTATGAGCCCTAATATTCATTATCTGAGTTAACTTTCTGCTATTAATATTATTTAATTCTTCAACGCTGTGAGTAAAAATTCGGAACACAGATTATTGTGCCATTTCTTACTTTTGCAAATGCTTGCACTCATCGTAAACATGCATCATTTATGTTCTTCAATAATTTATAAAATTATCAAACAACTTTCCAAGGAAGATGTTTATATGTATTGTTTGAATTTTTTTTATTATTGAAGAATTTTCCTTATTCACTTTATGTAATATATTGAATTGAATATGGTTAACTGGTATATTTTTCATGGTTTCATTTTGAATATTGTGATCTTCTTGTCAGGAAGTATTTGTTCTCGCGACGAAATTCTGCATTTTCGATCTGACCGGTGAATTTTTGGTTTCTAATATATATAGTAGAGATCTTATAAGATCGAAACAGCTATATGCAGATTTTGTGTCGGGGTGACTTGACATTTTCTATATTTCACTGTTAGATTGTGAATGCAGATTTCGCGTAGCGGAATACATATATCTAGCTCCCTTGGAAAGTTGTTTGATAATTTTTTCAACTATTGAATAATTTACCTTGTTCTCCTTATGTAATATATTAAATTGACCATAGTCAAGTTGTATATATTTCATGATTTGAAAAAATAATAGATAATAATCTGTCCAAAGCAACACTTTTGAGTTTCAGTAATTAAAAACCAATATTTTTTCAAGTGAGTAACAATTAGTCTTTAGTCTATCTCACACACACACATAAATATACAGGGTGATTTACGTAGGCCGTACATTAGAGTTTTTTGTTGCTTTTCGATTAGAAAGTTGAAATTTTTTAATTTGTCATCATCGGTCATTTTAGTTCTACCTAAAATATTTTTTTGTACACCTGCCATTAAAAGTGATATTTTCAATGCCTCCTTTGAGTTTTGAAAGTGTACGTTTATAAGGTATATTTTTTCAACACTCGCGTTAAAAATCTTTTTAACACGCAAAAAAAATCCTTGTAAACGAATATTTTTAAAGACAGTCTCACAGAAGTTTCGTTCTATGTTCTTCAATCTACACCAGGCGAGAAAATTAGTCTATGCAATTTCGTACTGCTGGCGCGACTTTTTTGGCAGCATTTGTATTGTGGCTGTTTTTGCAGCCTCTTCAATGTCCATTGGTAACAAATCATCACTTTTATTTGAATAAATATTTTCATCGACTGACATTTTTTAAACTTTTATGAACTGTTTTTGTCACTTATCAATTACGATGGTTACCACAACACACAACATACGCGATGCTTGTTAAAAAATCAATAATAATTAGTTGTCAAAATATGTCAAAAGTATGCGATTTCGACTTTTATTTTGTTACCAAAATAGGAAAGGTGTACAAAAAATAGTGTATGATATTCGTGTTAAAAGTGACTTCATTTTGTTCGTGGAGTTGATCCACTCGCTGCACTCGTTTCGCAAACTTCTCCACTCACAAAATAAAGTATCACTTTTAACAGTAATATCATAAATATCTATTGCCGCAAACGTCAAAAAATGACTACTTTTTTAACCTCAGTTCTCAATGTTGAAGTTTGATTTCACAGACGTCCTTTTGTTTTTACTTTTTTATCCGGCCGTAAGCATACAAAAAAGTACACTTTTTGTACTCTCACGGCAATATCAACGTCGGGCGGCGTACAGTTGGCTTCCGAATCTGACATAATGTAATCTGTAGGAAAAATTTTATATATTTTAATACAACAAGACATTTCTTGATACTAGAGTACTAACCAAAAACGCACAGTTCTTTAATGCCTAGATAAGTGACTTTAAATGTTCCTGATAATTATTTTCTTGAATTGTCAAATTTGTGTTGCCTTGACATCTACAAAACCAGTAAGCAAAGCAATCTTGTTTTACGTTTCTTCACATCTAATCCTTCTTAAAAATATCATCTTAATTCTATCGTTTGAACACCGTTTGCGGAAAAACCGCATGTTTTATTCGGAGGGGAGCACTTTTTGTGGCTCGACTAAAATTGTCGGCCTCACTGCGTTCAGCCAAACATTTAGTTCTCGCAAACATTTAGTTTCGCCACAAAAAGTAACACTTTTACTCCTAATAAAAGAATATACTATTATTCCTATCGCTATACAGGATAATTATGTCAAAAGTCGGTACCAACTTTTTTATTTTAAATGGAAACCTACATTTTTTTACATTTTTCGATGAGCCTTCAGATTATGAGTTTGAACAACCTAAGTTTTGTTATTTTGTCTATTACAGTTTTTGATATATTTCCATTTTCTGAATTGAAAATGAAAAAAATTACCTTTGTAGTAGTTAAGAAATAAATATTTAGCTCGCAAACTGAAAACCAAATTTTCGAAGTAGTTAGCTGACAGTCGAGGCTAACATCTGATGTTCCACTGATGATCTCATTTCGTACCATATGGGCGCAAGCGATTTTCAAATGTCGCATTCAATAATGGTCGAAAACTCAATTATTTCGAATGCACCTACTATTTTGTTTGACACTATTCGAGAGAAAATTAAATTTAAAAATGAGTTACTCAAGCTTTTCCTACACCTAACTTCAATTTCTATCGAGTTATTCAATAAAAATCAAGAAATGTATAGACATTTCTTCATTTTTGGAGTGTGCCATAGAAATAAAAGACAATTGTAACAAGTTAATCAGAAACATAAAGTCCTATTCAATTATACAAGATAAATTATTCTTGATAAAAAAGAACAATTTCGACAGAAGTCTTACATAATTGTTCAATATGTCCACCATTTTTGTTCAAAAATGCAATTTTTCTACTTTCAATAGATTGCGTAGCACTTCTGATTTCATTGGAATCGAGACTGTCAACAGTTTGTATTATTCTCTCAAATCATCAATATTGTAAACTGGTGAAGACTAGACCAGTTCTTTCACCTACTCCAAATATGAAATTCTAAAGTTTGGACACTTTAAATTGCTCACGCACAAATTACTGCATAATTTTTGAACACAACTTCGATTGGATAATTTTCCATTTTCGAATCAATTTCATTTAAGAATTAGCGCAACACTTTTTTACTTCGAACAGAATATCACCTTATTATTTGCAATTGTCTTTTATTTCCATGCCATACTCCAAAAAAACAATACAATAAAAAAATAGTACGTGCCATTTAAAAAAATTGAGTTTTTGATAATTTTTAATGCAACATTTGAAAATCGCCTGCGCCCATATGGTACAAAATGAGACCATCGCTGGAACATCAAGTGTTAGACTCGAGTGTACTACTTCAAAAATTTAATTTTCCACTTTCGAATGGTTTTCGAGCTACATATTTTTTTCTTAACTACTACGACGGTAATTTTTTTTCAGAAAAATGGAAATATATCAAAATAACATAATAGATAAAATAACCAAACTCAGGTTGTTCAAACTCATAATCTGAAGGCCAATCGAACGATGTAAAAAACAATGAAGGTTTCCATTTAAAATAAAAAAGTTGGCAGCGACTTTTGACATATCCTGTATAGCGATAGAAATGAAAATATTTCAGGTGGAACGAAAATGACCGATTATGAAAGATTTCCACTCTTAAATACAGGTAAAGTACCAGAATCTAAGAACAACAGTATCCTTTTTATAAAACCTTTAGAAACATTTGAGAACATACGCGGGCTTACATTTAGAAAAGTTTCTCTGAAATGCTGTATCATATTGCCTGGTGTTGTTTGAGCTATGTATTATACCGCATTTGTGAAATATTTACTTACTTATACTTGGTGGGTTAAAAAAAAGGTAAAATTATTGCAATCTTTAACCCTTTCAGGGCAACTGGTTAGCTAGGAAGACCACAGTTTGTTAGTCATGAGTAAAACTGCTCGTTGGCTATTTCAGTATACCACTGTGTTTTGTGGGTTGTGTAACATGGCAAAATTTGACGTGTTCATCGAAGACAGACCGAAATAAGTCAAAGCGCGTATAACGTGCATTTGTTTACTATAGTTGGACACTACTCAGAGGATCTGCTGAAACTGTGTGAATTTGTTATTTTTATTTATGAATGGTGGAAAAATGGCTCCAAAGTTATATACTTTTTTCTTACTTATGCATTTTCAGGAATATATTGAACGTAAATGTTTCCTTTCTTCCGAAATCACTAATTTTGTTGGGGTCTCCTGAAGTGACCACTGGGCACTTACGTAATCGTGTTATCTTATTTTAGTTCTGAGGAAACAAGTTTGGTGTACCTACCTACTGAAAAGGGTTGCCAATTTTCGAAAGGACCAACCCGGGAGATTTTTGTAAGGAGTTTAGTAGGGAAGGGGTTGAAGAAAATGTCAATCAATCATTTTTTTTTTCAATTTATATATACTCTGCTTCTAATATTTGACAGTTTTTTTACCACAAAATCATAATCATTAAAAATCGAAGTTTGATTAGTAGAGCGCGGTTGCGTAAAATTTTGAAAAAACAGGGGAAATTAGTCATCCCGAGAAGTCGGGAGGTTGACCATTAATACCGGAGTCATTCGGGCAATCCAGGAGGGTTGAGAACCCAATAACTGAGTATTTAGAAAATCTTCATGCAGATGAGTTCTACGATTTGTTCAACGTGCAAAGTAGAATTGTGTTTGAAACATGACAAAAACTGTTTCATGTTATATTACGCAAAATAGGTTATATGTTCCTACTGGTTATGTGGAGTGTACACATCCTTCAGGATAATCCTTGTGTTTTTTCATCTTGAAATTTGTTTAATTTTCTTCGAGTATCTCTAATAAACCATTATCAAACCATACATAATATTTTTTCCACAAAAAAATAATTTGGGCCGGAAATATAATATAATTTCATTTCACCAACAAATGAATTTTAATTGTCTATCGAATAACTGAATACATTCCTATCGATTACTCTTCACGTTTTTACATAAAATGAGCATTTTCATTCTGCACACTAATTTTAAGAAATTTTTATCAGAGAAGCTTTTCTAAATGTCATCCCGCGTATGTTACTAGATATTGTTAAAGGTTTTATAAAAGGGATACGTTTGTGTTTAGAGTCTGACGGCCGCCATTTTGAACGCTTGATTATAAAATATTGCTTGTTTCATATACATTATTTCTTTTCCTTCATAATTTGAACTATTACATAATATTTAAGATATTGAAAGATAAACGAATATGTTATGACCTTGATGTTTATTTCAATCAATTCTGATTTCTCAGAACGCCATAGGCGACTTGATGAATGATAATTTCTAAAAATTAGTTTGGAAGATGAAAATGTGCATTTTATTTGAAAACCTGAAGATATATCGATTGGAATGTATTCAGGTATTTGATAGACAATTAAATTTTACATCTGTTGGTGACATAAAATACGGTATGTCCCATTTAAGTTAAACAAGTTAGTGCCGTTTAAAGATTGCAATTATTTTACCTTCATTTTTATACACCAAGCCTAAGTTAGTCAATATTTCATAAGTGTGGCATAAAGTTTGATCCAGTTAGTAGGCCCTATCATTAATTTGGTTAAAAACGAGAAAACACCAGTTGAGAGTCTAAGCATTGAAACTGATACCTACATTTTCACAAAATACGAGATTTTCAAAAACCACAAGGTTTAGGTGAATCAAGCCTCAATGAAACTGGCATTTGTTCTCATTGTGAAATCCAAGAATGAAATAATATACGGGGTATTCCATTTAAAGAATATCAACTTCGATACTTTTCGTGTTTTTGGCACACCCTGTAAAACATAAAAATATTTTTAAAATTTAGTTCTGCTAGATCCGTATCCATCCTCAAGAAAAAACTTTTATAAAATCAAATACTTTAGCC